>OX465108.1:4310863-4322996 GCA_949987565.1 Luidia sarsii | reverse complement strand
TCTTCCTCTCTCTCCGACTATCCTTTTCTCTCCCCTCTCTCTGTCTCTGTATGTCTGTCTGTCTCTTTCACCCTGTCTGCCTCCTCTCTGCTTGTTCCCCCTCTCTATTTTTCCTCTTGTGTTTCCTTCCTCTTTCTAACCCCTTCCCCTTTCACTGCCCTCCCTCCCTCTCCATCTCTCCATCGCTCCTTCTCTCCACTTTCACAACTCTCTCCTCTCTCCCCCTCTCTCCCTCTCTGGCTACCTCTCTCCCATCTCCCTTGCTCTATTTCTGCCATCTCTTTTTCTTTCTTCCTCTCTCCCTCCACTCTCTGCCCTCTCTCTCCCTTTCTCACCTCTCTCCCTCGACACCCTCCCTGGCTTCCCTCTCTCCCTCGATCCATCCCTCCGCTCTCCTGTCACTCCCTGTCTCCCCTCTCACTCGCTCCCTCTCTCCCCATCTCTTCCCCTCTCCTCCTCTTCCCCCTCATCTGTCTCCCCTCTCACATTCTCTTTCCCTCTCCCACCACATTCGCTTTCTCTTTCACTCCCTCTCCTCTTCTCCCCTTTCCCTCTTCCTCTTTCTATCTCCCCTGCGTCTTTCTCCTCTCTCTCTTTCCCTTCTCTTTCTCTCTCCCTCTCCCCCTCTCTGTCCCATTCTCTCCCTCTCCGTCCTCTCCTCTCCCCTCCTCTGTCTCCCCTCTCACTTTCTCTGTCCCTCTCCTATATACCCCTCTCGCTCGCTCTTTCACTCCCTCTCCTCTTCTCCCCTTTCTCTCTTCCTGTCTCTATCTCCCCTGCGTCTTTCTCCTCTCCCTCTTTCCCCTCTTTTTCTCTCTCCCTCTTCCTCTCTCTCTCACTTTCCCTCCCTCTCCGTCCTCTCCTCTCCCCTCCTCTGTTTCCCCTCTCACTTTCTCTGTCCTCCTATATACCCCTCTCGCTCGCTCTTTCACTCCCTCTCCTCTTCTCCCCTTTCCCTCTTCCTGTCTCTATCTCCCATGCGTCTTTCTCCTCTCTCCCTTCCCCCTCTCTTTCTCTCCCCTCTCCCCTCCCTCTCCCATTCTCTTCCTCTCCATCCTCTCCTATCCCCCTCCTCTGTCTCCCCTCTCACTTTCTCTGTCCCTCTCCTATATACCCCTCTCGCTCGCTCTTTCACTCCCTCTCCTCTTCTCCCCTTCCCCTCTTCCTGTCTCTATCTCCCATGCGTCTTTCTCCTCTCTCTCTTCCCCCTCTTTTCTCTCTCCCTCTCCCCTCCCTCTCCCCAATTCCCTCCCTCTCCGTCCTCTCCCCTCCCCACTACTCTGTCTCCACGTCTACCTCTCTCATGTGGCAACCCGCAAGCCCAGGGGCAGTTATTTCCCCCACACCCCCACATCCCCGATATACAAGTCGATTCCTCGGCTGTTGACAGACTCCTACGAGCTGATCTTTCCCCCTTCCTCTCGGAGCCGTCGTCGGCTCGGGAGATGGCGGGGATGACGGGAGCTCCGTGCAGCTGTTGCCCTAAAGACAGCACAGTGCCAAGAACGGATCTCCGCTCCTCGCTAAAAAAAATAAATAAATAAATCAATCCAATAACCGACTTCTATCTCTCAAGTATACCCCGCCAACTATACGTGGTGAAGTGCTCACAACGAGTTGCAACCTGATGACAACTGCCACTAGACGGCATGACAGAATGACCCATACAGAACAACACGTGGATATAGCCCCTGATGTGGACTTGTTCAAACCAAACATGAACACGTTATGAGCGGGACGAATCGAACCGTGACACCTATACATGCATGCGGGGCCCGTCCATAAGATATTCCGGCGGATGCTGCTTCCGGCGTGCCGTGTCATCTTGAACCCGTGCTCACACGTCCGGGTGAACCGCCGCCTCGATCGTGGTCGTCAGCATTTTGACGTTTGTGAACGGGTTTTTTGTTTTTTTCATCGTCTCGAGCGAGCCGCCTGCACAATTTTCTTTTCGTAGGAGGGTTAGGGGCAATCTTCATGAATAATCATCATAAAAGGGCG
This sequence comes from Luidia sarsii, assembly GCA_949987565.1. NCBI lineage: Eukaryota > Metazoa > Echinodermata > Asteroidea > Paxillosida > Luidiidae > Luidia > Luidia sarsii. The sequence goes on along the minus strand of OX465108.1, from coordinate 4,320,995 downwards.
TGCCGAATAGTTGAATTGCCGAAATTACGACAGAAGAAGATTACGACAACCCATTAATGATAATTGCCCCTAACCCTACTACGAAAAAAAGAAATATACGCGAGCCGCCTGCGTGACGAGTTGCTCCCGGGTGCCTTCTTGTAAGACGGCTCGTGATTGGTCGGCACGATTGGACCGCAGTCTCGTCGGGCCTATCACGCACCATTTCCTGTGCGTCTGGTCTGAGAGTGATGGAAGAGGGGCCTTGCAGCTCGCTCCAGTTGTTTTGTCGGTTACTGAGTGTTGTTTTTTGAACGGGACACCGAAGCTCCAATTTCAACCGAGAGCCCCGATCGAGTGACCGGATAGAGCAGATTAAGCCAAAGGCGTTGAATTGAATCCGACTTCATCTCTGGAAGTGACAGAAATGTTCGCTTATCAATCTCAGAATTCCCGAGAGGACAGATGAAGAGGCATAGACGGAGACGGAAAAGGAGACGGAGACGGAGACGGAGACGGAGATTGAGACGGAAATGGAGACGGAGATGGAGACGGAGACTGATACGGAGACGGAGACGGAGACGGAGACGGAGACGGAGACGGAGACGGAGACGGAGACGGAGACGGAGACGGAGACGGAGACGGAGACGGAGACGGAGATTGAGACGGAGATTGAGACGGAGACGGAGACGGAGACGGAGACGGAGACGGAGACGGAGACGGAGACGGAGACGGAGACGGAGACGGAGACGGAGACGGAGACGGAGACGGAGACGGAGACGGAGACGGAGACGGAGACGGAGACGGAGACGGAGACGGAGACGGAGACGGAGACGGAGACGGAGACGGAGACGGAGACGGGGACGGAGACGGAGACGGGGACGGAGACGGAGACGGAGACGGAGACGGAGACGGAGACGGAGACGGAGACGGAGACGGAGACGGAGACGGAGACGGAGACGGAGACGGAGACGGAGACGGAGATGGAAACAGAGACGGGGATGGCCGAGACGGAGACGGAGACGGAGACGGAGACGGAGACGGAGACGGAGACGGAGACGGAGACGGAGACGGAGACGGAGACGGAGACGGAGACGGAGACGGAGATGGAAACAGAGACGGGGATGGCCGAGACGGAGACGGAGACGGAGACGGAGACGGAGACGGAGACAGACACGGAGACAGAGACAGAGGCAGAGACACACATATAAATCAATGAAACGACCCTTTCAATACGCAACCATTTTCATCTCTATAATACACGAACACAAATCCGAAATGCTATCGAGCATGGGGCGCTTTTTTTTACCAATTCCCCGACCCGTGATCATCGCAAGAAGCACACGAATGTCCATGAACCCTCTGACGATCAATCCCCAAATCACTATCAATGTATAGCGACCAATTGAGGCTCTCGCAATGATGGCAGCATGCACATGTACAGGGGCAATGTGTCGCGCCCCAGGTCTGAACTGAATGTAGTCGAAGACCCATTCGCAAATCCCCGATAAATGCCCCCTGTACGGCATTTGAATATTTTCTAATCGAACGCTCACAGATCCAATTTGGTGTCATCATACGGTACTCTGCAATGACAATGGGACGTGCGACGCCAATGAAGCTATCCAGATGACCTCGAAGTGTCTATAAAGCTCTACCTCTCTATCTCTGTCTCTTCTTTTTTTCTTTCTAGTTCCCCATCTCACTCTCTCTCGTTTCCCCCCTCTCTCTCCCTCTCTCTCTCTGCTCTCACTCTCTTTCTCTCCCCCCTCTCTCCCCCTCTCTCTCCCTCTCTCTTTCTCTCTCTCTCTATTTCACTCTCTCTCGCTCTCTTCCTTTCTCTCTCTGTCTATCTCTCTCCCCCTCACTCTCTCTTTCTCTCTCTGTCTATCTTTCTCTCTCCCCTCTCTCTCTTTCTTTCTGCTCCCTCTCTCTCATTCTCTCTCTCTCTGTATATCTCTCTCCCCCTCTCTCTTTCTCTCTTGCTTTCTGTCCACCATATACTATCTCTCTCTTTATTTCTCTCTGTCTATCTCTCTCCTTCTCTCTCTTGCTTACCCTTCTCTCTCTTTCTTTCTTTCTCTCTCTGTCTATCTCTCCCCTCTCTTGCTTTCTGCCCACCCCCTCTCTCTCTTTCTTTTTCTCTCTCTCTGTCTATCTCTCTCTTTCTCTCTCTTGATTTCTGCCCACCTTCTGTCTCCCTTTCTCTCTCTTTATCTCATTCTCTCGCTCTGTCTTTCTTTCTCTCTCTCTGTCTATCTCTCTCTCTCTCGCTTTCTCTCTCGAGGGGAGAGGGAGGGGCAACGTCACTGAGTGCTTTACCTGGAGAGTAAATAGTCAAAGCTTTTAAGCCGCGTGCCAGAGAGGCAGGCGATCGTCAAAGTCAGTTTTCCTCACCAGTGGAGAAAAAAAAAGGGAGAGAAAAAAAAATACCGCGGTGGCTGAAGTACGGTGTAATTGGCCTTCGTGCGGACTTGGCCCGTGGCAGCGAAAAAAATAAAACCGAAATAGGACAATTCCAAATAATCTCGGACAGGGGAGGAAATTCAGCCGTGAGAGACAGAGAGAGCCAGCCGTGTGAGATACGCTCATTCCTTCGGTAATGAGGCGCTCTCTTCTTCTTTCCCCCCCCCCTCAGTTAATTGAATTCAACTGTGACCAACCAGACGTCTGCAGGACATAACAGAAATATCGGCTCTCTAGCTACCACCACCTGAGCCCTCCCTGTCCCCATGCATTAACGGCAGTCTTTCCAAACAGTTTGGACTGAGTCTGCAGATATAGACGCTCTGTATTGACCAACAACGCTCACATATTTCTGGGAATTCTCCCATACTGTTTTATTAGACGCAAACAGGCACAAGCGGTCGAGGTGTTTGTCATCGGAAGGCGTTCTTTCAGAGGTGATCGAAGTCGGCATCTCCCCGGTGAAATGCATGACCTGCGCGCCATGAAGTTCAACCTGTCGTGTATCTATCGCTTGAAATGATTAATAGGTTAATTAGCTTGAAATGACACACTAGATGTCTGCAGTCACAGGAGAGAGGCTGAACGAAATCCAAACAGCTAGTATAGATTCGGCGTTCCTCAGCTCGTCCGGTAGACATTTCCATGGCGAACATCATCTCTATTGGGGTCTACTTCTTGGTCAAGATTGACGTATAGAGGCCGTACAAACCTTCACAAAGGACGGCATTGGAACATGGATGAATAAGTAGGTCCATGATTTGAACGAATGATGGGGGGGGGTAGGAAAGGAAGGAAGGAGGGGGGTAGCTAACCGTGTCCCTTCTATCTCCCCTCCCTCCCCTTGTGCCGAGCCACGACCCCACTGCGAGGGTGTCGGAGGGAGAGGGGAGTGGGAGTCGACCGTTGACAGGCTCTCATCTCCCCCATGGCCTGGGCCTGTCATCAGCCCTCGGTGCTCGCATCACGGAGCATCGGTTCCGATAACACATACGGAGTCCGGGCATGGCCGGCGGGGCGATCCCGCCGAGTCCCTCGCGTGGACACCGGTGGTACACATAGAGGCGACGCCAGTCCAGAACGCCAATACTCCACGGGATTTGGGAGGAGAGGGGAGTGGCCAATACTCGGGGTGGAGCCAGCGGAGGTCTCGAACCGACCATGGAGAAAGGAGGAAGTCTTCCTCCTTCCTCCATGCACCGACATACCCCTGTTTATCTTCATCAGCAATTGACCAATACTAACCCCTTATCTTCTGTGATATACAAAAATGTTGCAAACTGCTTACTGACTAAAATTACCCAAATGAAACTCTCAAAATACAGTGGGCCTGACGTTTCGATCCTATAGCAGGACCTTTCTCAAAGGCAGAGTTTTCTTCTGATGCACTGGTACGGATAATATGGAGCAAGTCGGCCATGTTAGCTTTTTGCCACAGCGATAGTCTCTGGGGAATTGCCTCACCACTGGCACTGCTGGCAATTCTCCTTCAATTGCCAAATCCGGCCACAATCCAGCCACAGCACACGCAGTATTCAAAATGAAAAAATGCGATTTATTTTTCCCCTCAAGATGGGATACTTTTCACTCTATAGATTGAAAGAGATGCCCTCCGACAACCCTATAATGCCATTGAAGAAACTAGGCATTGATAGGACCCACGAGTCAACACACAGAGAGAACGGTAATTTCTGGACCGCACTGAGTATATAAATATATCATTGAATAAAGAAGACCGAAGTCTATCAGTTTTCATGGAACGGATATAAAGTATTTTAGTATTTTGAAAATAGCCCTTTCAAACGGATTTTATATTGTAGGACGGGATTGACTGAATATTCTCTCCATTCATTTTTTTTTTCGCCTTCTTTTTCGCCTCTACTCTATTTTTCATTCGACAGAATGCATCCCACTCTCCCCTGCAGGTGGGTAGAAGAGAAGGGCAACGCACTGGGATATAAAGAATGGCCGGCTTATTGGTTATAATAGGATACGAGGTTTCTGAAGCAGGGGCCCAAAATAGAGGCCCATACTCCGAATGCCAACTGTTGTTGTGTGTAAAAAAAAAAAAAAAAATCCCGCTGCGAGGCGAGGCAAATGAAACGTACGGGAACTATAACGGGAGCGAAGGAAACCGTGTGTGAGATATAATTATGAAGGGCCTAACACGCAAACAGCGACTGGATTAATGATTGGGTCAATTGGATTATTGCTGTGCACGACGTGTTCGATATTTTTGGCAAGGTTCTCCCGAAACGCGACATTTCTAAACCCAATTTAGCCTAGTTTCAGGGATTAATTTGTGGCGTTGGTATTTCGATCGACGTTGGGCATTGTGTGACCCACACTTCTCTGCAGTACCTGACGTTTTGATCCTACAAGGACCTTTCTTTGAGAAAGGTCGTGTTCGTCATTTAATTCAGCAAGCAATGCTGTGCACCAATTTTGCCTATTACCTTTGTAGAGTAATAACATTAATGATATGCGGTGAAACCAAACAATTACCGTGCAAACTGTGTACAAACCCCTCGTAAGATGCACGATATGACAATATTAAGGAGGATGATGAAATGAATAAAATGCCAATCTCCAAAAGGGAGAGGGAGAGGGAGGGGAAGAGGGAAAGGGAGAGGGAGAGGGAGAGGGAGAGGGAGAGGGAGAGGGAGAGGGAGAGGGAGAGGGAGAGGGAGAGAGAGAGGGAGAGGGAGAGGGAGAGGGAGAGGGAGAGGGAGAGGGAGAGGGAGAGGGAGAGGGAGAGGGAGAGGGAGAGGGAGAGGGACAGGGACAGGGAGAGGGACAGGGACAGGGAGAGGGAGAGGGAGAGGGAGAGGGACAGGGAGAGGGAGAGGGAGAGGGACAGGGACAGGGACAGAGAGAGGGGCAGGGATAGGGACAGGGACAGGGACAGGGACAGGGACAGGGACAGGGAGAGGGAGAGGGAGAGAGAGAGGGACAGGGAGAGGGAGAGGGACAGGGACAGGGACAGAGAGAGGGACAGGGATAGGGACAGGAACAGGGACAGGGACAGGGAGAGAGAGAGGGGAAGGGACAGGGACAGGGACAGGGACAGGAATAAGGAGAGGGACAGGGAGAGAGAGGGAGGGTTGTTTTGATTGGGTGAAGCAAAACAACGGCAGTAGATCTGTGGCGGAAAAAAACCCTTTGCCTTACCGGGGCTTATGTCTGGCCATTGCCCTGCGGGAGAATCATGTGACAACTTGCTGCCTGGAACCGAGAAGGTTGGCATTATCAAGAGGAGCTATTTTTGGTCGCCTCCTATTCCGCCCACCCCTCTCTTTACGACGTTAGGGGGGGGGCACTGGATTTTTTTATATCCCGTACTCAGAGGGTGACGGCCTCGTATCCCTCACATCCATGTCGGGCCGCGGATAGAACAAGGGGGAGCCACCCGTGGTTATCGATCGCAGAATTTGAGCGTCATTTTTTCTTTTCTTTGGGCAGGAGGTGGCACGAGCAGAAATACAGCGGCATCAGTAGTGTATAACTCCATTCCTGCACTCTGACACACTGTATAGTGTTGACCGCGACATTTGGACAAGACCCGTCTGTCTGATTCTTCTGCGGAGGATCACATTTTGAGCTGAACCCCCCCCCAAAAAAAAGTATACAGGCGAAGAGCGCCCTCTAGGTAAGATGAATCTTATACAGCGCCCTCAATACGTGAGTAAGACGAGACCCATATAAAGCATACAGCACCCTTATGAGGTAAGGCGTTAAAAGCAAACCTCACTACTATCGTAGGCATCAGGCAAAATGGCACCAAATACCAAAAGGTAAAGAAAAGAAAAACAAGTAAAAGAATGGACCTATATGAGGTTATGAAATCAGGTGAACATCGAATGGATTCCTATCAATGTATGCTGCGGATGTTTACACCTTTTATCAACATGCATGCACACCCGGAGGCGTAATTTTTTTCCCACGATGGGAAAGGCCCCCATTAACATAAACGCGCGCTATTGGTTGCATTTTTATCCAGCAATGGTGAATTATTCATGATATACTTTTTGCGCACCGACATCTTTAGTACACGCTTACGGTCTAGTATACTATTCAGGCCTACACTTGTATACTGTACATGCACATGTACATGTGTACTCAGATCAAGATTTGGGTGAGTAAGAAAACGCCATCATATCACTCCGGTTCTGCATAAGCTACACTGGCTGCCAGTCTGCCAGCGAGTCGTGTTCAAGGTTTTGTTGTTGACTTATAAAGCACTCCATGGGTTAGCGCCAAAGTACATCTCTGAGCTTCTCACTGAGCACACAAGCCCACACACTCATTAAGATATGGTGCCAATTGCTTGTTGAAACAAGTGAGAATATCTACGGCATACGGTCATCGATCATTTGTAGCCTCTGCTCAAAATGTGGAATGAGCTCCCACTGACAGTCAAATGTGCAGGGTCCTTGCAGCACTTCAAATCTTTACTTAAAGCACACCTTTTTAAAGTCTTGAATGTTTATAATCAAAGTATCACTTGTGCTGGGTATTTTAATTGTTAATTTTTAGCTTTTCCGCCGCTTCCAGGGAAGCGGAAAAGCTATATCTTTTGTTAGGTTTTTTCTTAGTCTTCTTCTTCTTCTCCCCCAAAGCCCATAGACAATGCACATGGGTTTTGTAAGCACGACTTTGGTCATTGAACAGACTTGGATTTTTTTCAAACGTGGCAAATGCATAAAGCCCATGCTGAAATTGATCCTAAACACCTTGATGTCATCATGACGTCATCACGTGTCACGTGACCTTGCTTTGAAGGGGCAAATTTCAAAATCCATTAAAAGCAAAAGTGCAAGTTCGTTTGGTTTCAACTTTGCACTGTATCTAAGTTGGGAAAAGGTGTATCCAAAAATTGCCATCGATTGACCGTGACGTCATCTCATGAATATTTATGAGGTCATGAACTTTTCAGATTTTCACATTGAAATGAGCATATTTGGCCAACGGAGCGAGATTTTTTTCATTTTTTCTTTGATATCTATTGGGGACATGGTTTAGACACACCTTCCGGAGCCAAAATGTCGTTACGCAATCATGACGTCATCAAAATGTGTGATTTTAAAACACATATAAGGCATTGGCCGATCATCTCGAAATTTGGTATGTCGTTAGCTATCGTGCTAGACATTCCAAATCTAAAGTTTGGAACCGAAGGACCATTGTTTATATTTTTTATGAATTTTTGAATACCACACTCGAGTCCCATAGGCTTTGTGCACAAAATATGTACATGCGTTTTGGAGTAGGAATGGGGCTATTCTATGACTTGTTACAAACAGAAGCGGAAAAGCTCTATGCTCTGTTTCACAACAGACATATATTTCTCGTTTTAAATTTTAATTGTTAAGTTTGCTGGTAGATTTTTATTGTTCTAAAGCTGGGTTTTTGTCTATTGATGATATTGTCAAACTACGGTGCGTCGTTTTTTTAACCATTATACATGTACCTGTCTGAATTAATCTGATTTATTCTCGTGTTATCATTATTATTACCGTGTATTAGGCATTTTAAATGTATAATGTGAACATGATTATTAATATAATATATTTTTAATGTGTGGAATTTGATTAAGGTAATATTTATTTTTGTAAAGGCATTAAGGAATCTTTTATTCATAATGCGCTTTGCAAATGCAGTTTATTATTATTATTATTATTAGTGATATACAAAAAATTTGCAAACTGCTTACTGACTAAAATTACCGAAATGCAAATCTTAAAATTTAGTGGGCCTGACGTCTCGATCCTAGCAGGACCTTTCTCAAAGGCAGCCTTTGAGAAAGGTTCTGCTAGGATCGAAAGGTCAGGCCCACTAAATTTTAAAATTATTTTTATTAAGTAGAATGATAATCACGAATAATTCATCATGCGTAGACAAAATGCAACCAATTGCGCGCCTTTATGCTAATGATGGCCATTTCCGTCCTGGGAAAAAAATACTCCACCCGGAGAGGGTTGCAATGATTTTTTTATTTTTTATTTTTTTAGAGGGCAGATCTCTGAAGAAATTGGCACACCCTCCCTCGTTGAGATTGATAAAGCCTCCTTCTATCTCCCCAGTATTATTCCACTCAAGAGTGGCGTCGATTTTTCAGGCGGAAGTCAGTCGAACTGGGTTTTTTTTTAAGGGGGGGGTTAGTCCCGTTACTTCACCGGGAGCCATCCGGTGTCCGAAAGAAGAAATTATTGCAAAAAAACATTCTGAAAAGAAAAAAAAGCAACCCCTACAACAGAATATACGACACAACAGAGAATGAATCCATTCTTCGAATGAATTCAGGGAGGAAGGGATCAGGTTACCATCTTTTTTTTCGGGGATTCCGTCACGCGATCCTTCCCGAAGAGTCGAGAGTCTGCCCGGGCAGTAAATCTTTATTATTCGTTTGATAATTTTGTACGCTGCCCCTCGCAGAGTGCGGATGTTTGGGAGGGGGAGGGAGAGGATGTCTCCGCCCGAGGCAAAACTACAATGGAATATTTATGTGAATTATAACGCACAGCATTGAATTCCGTCCCGCAGGGGAGCATACATTTATCAAATATTTCTTCTTCTTCTTCTTCTTCTTCTTCTTTTTCTTCAACTTCTCCTTCTTCTTCATCATCAACCTTCTTCTTCCACTTCTTCGTATTCTTCTTCTTCTTCGTTTACTTCTTCGTCTTTTTCTTCTTCTATTTCTTATTCTTCTTCTTCAACTTCTTCTTCCTCTTCTTCATTTTGGTTTTCGTTTTTAATGTTTTTTTTTAACTTGTTATTTCTTTAAAAAATTCCCTACGTTATATTGTTTTCTTTTCTTGAAAATTATATCTTAGGGACAACTTTCTGGGGACAGTAGTCTAAGTAAGCGAAATAAGGTGCACGTCCTCTGTCCTATGGAATTATTTTTGTTGATTACTTTGTGTTTATTTTGTTTGTAGATTTTTGGTCACTACTTTTATTATAAAAATTGTAAATTTCTGTTTATGTAATTTTTATTTGTTTCTGTTCTGTTCTGGAAATAAAGTACTCCTTTGAAAAGTCAAAAAAGGTCTTCTTCTTCTTGTTCTTCTTCTTGTTCTTCTTTTTCTCCTATGTTTATTGTTTAATTCTGTTATATTAATTAATCTAATTCATTATTTTCAAGTCTTTTACTTGTAAATATTGTTTATTTGGTTTGGTTTGTTTTTGTTTCGGTTATTTTCAAAGGAATGAAATAAAGTTTTCCTTTTGAAGAGTCAAAACAAATCTTCTTTTTCTTCTTCTTTTTCTTCTTATTTTTCTTCTTCTTTTTTTTCTTTTTTTTCTTCTTCTTCTTCCTATTATATGTATTCGGTAAGATTTTTTTTCTGCGGACGCGGGTTTAGTGCCGCTGGGTCTTATCGAATACTCACACAACTTCGAAATTCTAACTCTGAGAAGGACCACGGTGGGATCAAATCACCAGGTCCGATATCATTGGTTTGGGCGATTAAACAATCGAGGCAAACCTATATCAAGGCGGGCAAATAATGAGGAATATGACGCCGTTTGTAAACCCTTCAGATTGACGCCCTCGTGCGCCGCTGCATATTGGAATCATTGCTTTGGAGTCTGAGACACAATATTATCCAATCGACCAAATAAATCTAAGGAGGTGGATAGACGTCCTTGTGTGTTTCTCTCCTTTGTTTATTGAAGCAAACAACAC
>OX465108.1:4268363-4308363 GCA_949987565.1 Luidia sarsii | reverse complement strand
GCATTCAGGAACAGCCCCGGGTAACCCGCATCGCACTGCGAGACATGCACATGTTCAAATTAATTCCTTGTTAAGTTTCTATGACTGGCAAGTAGACTAATACATTGAGCTCCCCCGTGGCAAGTGCGTGTGATATCCGCACGTGACCTATTGGCCGCTTGGGCAAAACACGGTATATATTGTCGAACATAACGACTGCCCTCTTCAGTGTGTGCATGAGAAGAGCGTTTTACAAATGTGACCCGGCACAACGACATGAGGAATATCTCACCAGAACACCTTTTGAGCAAACAACGCCTGAAGTTAAAGTATCTTCACAACTCGATTACAAATAAATTTTCTTTTTTTTTTGTATTTTTTCAAATTTTAAGTATTAGAGGATATTATATTTTGATATCATTTGAAAGCTAATGATATACTCTTTCACATCATTAGAAAACCTCAAAATCTTAAAAGTGGGGTTAATTCTCATTATGCTGTGCCGGGTCACAAATGCACCATAATAGAAAAGAACTGAGAGCAGATTCGAAACGGTCGCTATCTCAAAAAAATAAACAATACTGCGGTATATTCTGCTCTAGCAAGGGACTTTACTGTGTCGGCCTTTAGCCGAACGTCCGTGTACGCCGTCCCATACTGCGACAATGGTAACATATCAAGAACGGGCATATACATCGATGAGATTCTTGTACCGTTCGTGTCAAAGCGGCAGTTTCTAGATGGAAGTATATCTTTTCAAACTTCAAAATATAGGCCTATACTCCCAATCACCTTTATAGAGAGCGAGAACATGTATTTCGCTGTGTCGCAGTCACGTCGTGAACTCGTAGGTCCTATAAATTATTATACTCGCGGGTTCACGTGAGCTTCGTTCATGCTTCGTTCGTGCGCGATGCGCTGCTGGTGATTCTATTGAATACGGCTAAGGCTCAGGCTCAGGCTTCGTCTCTGTTAGCCAGACGCTGAAATCCCAGGTTGGGCTTCCTTCTTGAAGTTGGAGAATTGGATTTCTCTTTTAAATCGTAGTATAACCTTCAGAACCGAAGCTTAAAGGCATCCCGTTTTCATGTCCAGCCCCTGGCTGTACTTACAAAATGGATGAAAGAAAGAACGACATAGACGGAGCATGCATGAGTCTAAGCCGGCTTTCCGAATCTGGATTCATTCCATACAATGTGCAAGGCCTGACCTGCATGACAGACTGTGACTGGCCATGCGTATCGGCGTGCTATTTTGGAACGCCGTATTTTGGCGCCTTCTTAAAGGCCCTATACAACATTGGTAAAGGTCAAAAGATTGCCACACTTTGTGTGTTAAGCCATTAAAACTTCCCACAACAGAAATCCTTGAAGGTTTTAGCTCAAAAATGGTAATCTAAGAAAGTGGAAAAAGGCTTGAAAACCGTCAGGGTTTTCGCACCGTTAAGAAAGTGTAAGAAATAGTTTATAACTCGCGAGTAATAAACTATTTGTCTGAGTGAAGATTTCTCGAGAAGTACAGCATCTCAGACCGTCAGATTTCAACGTGAAGATTCTATCATGACCACCTACAAACTGTGTAGATTAGAAGGAAATCTGTGGACATCGATGCTTTCCGATCTTCCCAATGTTGTATTGGGCCTTTAAGAAGTACGTGCACGTTTACTTGTTTTGAGCGGATAGCTGACTGACTGACTCGCGCAATACACTCCCCGTCCAGCGCTCCGTCATCGTGGCGAGGTCGCTGATGCATGCACGCTGCATTACCGAAGCCAGCGATGCGCCACGCTTCCCCAGCCGTATACCCCCCCCCACAGTAGACAACGAATGATTAACGGACATGGACGACATCTGATTTCTTAACCATGTTAAAAAAAAGAGATTTATTCCGCGATAAACTTTATGCTGAGAATAATTTACAGAGTCCGAGCCGACCGAGTTCGAAAATTTATCGACAACGTCTTTTTTTAACGGACCGCATTATATGGACTGCTCTCTTTTAGTTGAATGTCCTTTTGTTCCATCACAAACACACATCGCTCGCACTAGTGCACTGAAATAATCACTAATTTCTATGAAAACCAGCAGTGAAGTGTCACTGGAGTGTTTCTGGGCCATAATTATGACCTTGCGCGACGATCTGCGCAAAGGGTTACGACGCAAGCGCCTCGTGTGAAACTACAGCTGACGAATTAGGCGTTTGCGAGACAGCTGGAAAACATCGTTGCCTGCCTGTTCGCGAAGAACCAGTTCACTGAGAGATGCGATGCTCCTTCATGTCACACCGGATGGGGGCGTCCTTCTGCGGCGATATGGGTTGCAGCACACTAAATCAATCCAAGATGGCCCCGCCTAGCTGATTATCATATGGACCCACATATAAGTATGAACTCACAACTTGTTTTCGGGGCTAATTAAATGATATAGAATAAGTGAAACTTAAGACAACCTGGGGTTCACTCTTCAATATTATTACGGGTGTAATTTGGAACATTGTATGGCTTTAAATGTGGCCCTAATTGGCTGTAGAAGTGGCGTGGTCCACCCAAAATCCTTGCAGAAATTCTACTTAAATGGCTTCACATTTTGGGGTGGTTTTTTCTGAGGGCAATTAGCAAAAATCTAAACGGCTAAGGTCACAAAAATTAAAAAGAATCTGAGGGATGAAGGTCAGAACTACAATTTTCAGTATAGCTACAAGAACTGAGAAAGTTTTGGGTGTGGGATAATTGGCTTTGAAAGTGAGTGTCTTTGTACAGTGTTCAGCGGGAGCTGGATTTAGTGTTCTGCAACACGAAGGGCGCGTGACGTCCCCAAAGGAGGTCACCTGACTGGAAGCGTAATATAGACGAAGCATCTCTTGGTATACGAGTAGGCAAGGACATGACTGAGATTCAGCAGGGCTTGCTGGGCGCTGATCACTAGACGAAGCGAATCTTAACCCGCAAACCATCCGATGGTGAAAGTGAGGGGCAGGGATTACCACGGGCGAATGAAGAATAAACACGGCGATAAATTACCCGACTTCATCGTGTTTGTTATTACCCATCACTTTTAAAGCTCGTTAGCAGCATGCCGCCGGCGCTGTACCGATGCGCGTGGCTGGCTGCACATTTAACGTGCCCGGGCCTCGGACGCAATTTTCCAGAATCGACGGACCGAGTGAATTGTTTACGACCTCTCTCTCACCACTCGGAAACTTATTAAAGGCAGGGGCTGTGTTTTTGTTTGGGTTTTTTTTTCGCCCTCTTTCTCTCGAACAGGTCCTGGGTGATGAAAGGCGCCCAGGCGGGAATCATTCCGTGCTGGAATTAAAACCACTCTATAAAATCTCGCGATGATGGCACTCCGTAAATCAACGTCCGGTAAATTGGGGGTCGGGAAATTCCAAAGAACAACTAGAAAACGTAGACGAAGAGGAAGAAGAAGAAGAAGAAGACGAAGAAGAAGAGAAAGGGGATGAGGAGGAGGAGGAGCAGCTGGAGTATAAAGACAATGAGGAGGACGAGCGGGGGGGAGAGGAAGAGGAAGAGGAAGAGGAAGAGGAAGAGGAAGAGGAAGAGGAAGAGGAAGAGGAAGAGGAAGAGGAAGAGGAAGAGGAAGAGGAAGAGGAAGAGGAAGAGGAAGAGGAAGAGGAAGAGGAAGAGGAAGAGGAAGAGGAAGAGGAAGAGGAAGAGGAAGAGGAAGAGGAAGAGGAAGAGGAAGAGGAAGAGGAAGAGGAAGAAGAAGAGGAAGAGGAAGAGGAAGAGGAAGAGGAAGAGGAAGAGGAGGAAGTGCAAGAGCAAGAGCAAGAGCAAGAGCAAGAGCAAGAGGGAGAGGAGGAGGAAGAGCAAGAGCAAGAGCAAGAGCAAGAGCAAGAGCAAGAGCAAGAGCAAGAGCAAGAGCAAAGGAAGAGAAAGAGAATAAGAAGTGGACGGAGAAGGAAAAGGAGGAGAAGGAGATGGAGGAGGAAGGAGAGGGGAGGAGGAAGGGGAGGGTGAGGAAGGGGAGGGGAGGAGGAGGAGCAGGAGAAGCAAAAGATTCTTTCACTGGCTTGAATGGGCCGTGGAGTAACGCCTTCCAGCGGTGACGTTGCTGTCGGAGGTGTTTGAAATAACACTTGTACGAGTTGAGAATTGCTTTGGCATAATGCATTAACCGAAATGTTAATTCGGCCCCCTGGCTACAGTGTGCCCTGACATTCGAGACCTGTCTGTGAGTGGTGCCAATGGTGAGAGTGACAGTAGCCCTTGTACGGCGAAACTCAAGGTAATTCATCATACACTGTATAGTACATACCGGTAGTTACGCCAGTCCATAGCTAGTCATATCGACCGTATCTGGTGTACCAAGCGGTTTTCTGTTGTCCAAAATAGTTTATCTTATACTCGGCAAGCAATGTGCGTTGAATCGATATAAATTTACGTTATAATCATGTCGTTTGTAACATTTCAGTCCAGCAAGCAGTTTTTTTATGACATAAAGCATTTCCGTTATACCAAGTGATTTGCGTAATGACAAGTCAGGAGCCCTTTATCGAGCCCTGCCGACCTTTTTTTTACAACGCGATGAAAGCCCATAACAAGTTTTGTTGGCGACATAGGCTGAGGCGTCATGCTCGTTTACCTGGTAAGATGAAGAAGATACATACATACACGGAGATGTCGTTATTGTGTCGATGATTTAAGGGCCCGGAGGCTGGGAGCCATATATCACACAGTCGATGTCCAATCAGTAAGAGCTTGACACTTTAATGCCAGAGGAAGAGGGGGGGGATAGTGAGTGAGTGAGGAAGAGAGGGAGGCGGGGAGGGAGGGAGGGCGAAAGGGCGGGAGGGCGGGATGGCGGGCTGGCCGAAAGGAGGGAAAGGGGGAAGGATCGAAGGGAAGTGAAATTAATTACTTCGATTCGAGGAATGGTTTCGGTTCGAGATTCTCCTATACATGCCCTTGGTACAGGCTTGAAACATCTTTTGACAGAAACGGCTTGGGAGTAGAGATAGTGAGAGAGGAAGAACGAGAGAGGAAGAGGTTAGAGGGAGAGGAGTGAGGGGAGGGGTGCAGGGAGAGGGGGAGAAAGGAAGAGAGGAGGAGAGAGGGGGAGTGGGAGATAGAGGGAGGGAGAGAGGGAGATGGGAGAGAGGGGGATAGAGGAATGGGGAGAGGGGGAGAGGGCAGAGGGAGAGAGGGAAAGAGAGGGAGAGGGAGAGAGGGAGAGAGGGAGAGAGGGAAAGAAGTAGAGAGTGAGAGAGAAAGACAGAGAGAAAGAGGCGAGAGGGAGAGAGGGATATATATATATCCCATATAGATAGAGAGACAGGTGGAGAGAGAAGAAGAGAGAGACAGGTGGATGTAAAAATGTCGCACTTTCCGGTCGAAGTCTTCCGATACATCATCGCCGGATTTCGACACGTCCCGAATCTAGTAAGCCTCTCCCCCCTTAAATATTTATCCGGCAATTTTGCCGGGCAGCATGCAGGGTGTTCCAGTGTTAGACGGTTTCTCCCCCCCCCACAAGTGCACACAATATTGGGCGTAATTGAGCCGCCGGACGGCCCGGACAAAAGGCGCTATAGAGCCCGCGCCATGCACTCGTCTTCGTCAAAAGTAGAAAGATTTTGCACTCTGGGCAGATAGTGTGCCCGTGTTTGTGGGGGGGGGGAGCACTCCGGAACACAAACGTAATTTACGTGTAAATCAAGACCGTCTAAGTCCACAATGTAGACGAGCGGCTCTGGGAGCAGATGCGGCCCTGTTTCAACAAGTCCGCGTGTGGAAACGCGATTAAGGGGCGGCGCTAATTCGGGCCGGCGTGAAACGTGAGCGGCCGATGCCCGGAACAGCACCGCCGCGCGCACTACCGGTCGCTCGGCTCACCTCCCTCACTCTCACCTATATCTACGTTATACATTATACGTGCTCGCGTCGGCACATAGCCAGCTGCGTGCGAAGCTCTCCGGTGTGGGCCACCCGGGCGGGTGGGATTTGCATGGAAATTGATCGGGAGCCGGGCCTGAAATCCGGCCCGGGCTGAGACCGAATTGAAGCGAAATCGAAGAAACGAGATTCGGGGGGGGGGGTGGGGATGGAGTTGGAAGGAGACAGGGGGGTTTCTGAGGGGATCTAGCGAGTGGGGAGGCAGGGGGGAGGGCAGAGAAAGGGGATGGGGAGAACGAGAGAGAGAGAGGAGGAGGAGGAGGAGGAGGAGGAGGAGGAGGAGGAAGAGGAGGAGGAGGAGGAGGAGGAGGAGGAGGAGGAGGAGGAGGAGGAGGAGGAGGAGGAGGAGGAGGAGGATGGAGAGGATATGCCAAACTGCAATGAAATCCAATCCGTCTGCAGTCGACGTACGGCACGGTGTCATGACCGAGATCTCGACCGAAAAACAACAAACAAGCAAGCAACTCGAGTCAAAAGTCGGCTTTCCTTTCTTCACCTTCGTCTCGCACGCCCGCGTAGCTGCTTGTAAATGAAAACCCTACCTCATACTATGTGTGCTGCGGAGTGAAAGGGTTTATACCGGTACGTTATAAAGTGGCATCTTGACAAGAGGTCCGCAAATGTCAGTCTCCTCTAGCCCACTGCTTGATATATGTTTGCCTCCGACGCGGTACGAGCAGGAGCTATAGACCCGTCGAGCACACACAACGCATGTCTCAATTTCTGAGTCAATCACGCACAGAGCGATAGGTATGACATATATGGGCGTTTACGAAATGAAGGCTTAGGCTCGGGTTTAGGCTTCGGTCATATTTATCTTTATACTCGTTATGATATCACGGGCTTCTAGAGACAAGCGTTTGGACCCAGTTTCTTGGTGAGTACTCTGTACCTATCAAGCCAGCAAACCTTCAAATTCGGAAATAAACCACGACCTGTTTTTTTTTCAGGTTTGGTCAGAGGGAGACGAAACCTAAGCCCGAGCCTAAGCCTTCATTTCGAAAACGGCCTCACTGTGCGGGTACTTTCTTTAAGCCAGAAACAAAGACGCCTATCTAAGCTACTGACCGCTGCGTCAACACAATCAGAATGGCCTCCTTTAACTTGAACCGTGAACTAACTAGACCAAATTAAGAATGGATTTTGAGCACGAGAACCGGAGATTAACCGAGCTAAACCAGCCCAATCGAACTAACACGAAACGCACTGTACAGCCGACAATTCGAAAAGAGAATCACTGCGCTATACAACGCTACACTAATTCTACACGATCGCTCTTATCCGAACGCATGCATTTCAAATAGATGAGTATTGAGATTGATGTCTTGCCCTTACGTTGCGAAGAAACCCGCCGACTCTATTAAAAAGGCAATAAACATTTCTCTCATTTGCATTTGGGCAGCATAAGAATGAGTCGTTTGCAATGGATTATTCACTGCCGTACACGCTCCATTAATAATTATGCGAAGGATGGACCGCCGAAATGCTACATAAGGGCCCACCGTACGTCAACTGGTGACACGAGCACTGACGTAGCTATCTGGTTTCTTTTTCTTTTCTTTTCTCCGCGCGAGGGAGAATTACCTGTGAATTCAAGCAGGGACCGCGGTGCTGGAGAGCTATGGGGCCCGCTGGATTTTTGGGGGGAGGGGGCGGGTCGAGGCAGACGTTCGGGAGGCCTGTCCTAGGTATAGCAGAAGGTCCCGGGCCCTCCGGCGAGCGCAGCGAGCCGCTGCTTCGACGCCGGGATTTCAAATTCTCACACCCGACCTAAAAGCTAGCCTGGCAGGGGGATCTCGTTCTCACTCTTCTCCCTTTTATTCATGGGAGGAGTGAGGGTTACTGCGAAGGTCTGATTGAAACCCTCCCTATCTGAATTCATCTTTCCTCATCCATCATTGCGGATATGGAGAGGATTTGCTGATCTCAATATGCGCACTTGGGTGACAATAGCATTTTGATTTTTTTCATTTTGGTCATCGATGTATGGCTCTATCTTGCATCTGACAAACCAAATAGCAACAGAGTCCCTTGATCTCCAAATCCACCCGTCTTTTTCAAGTCAAAAGAATGGGGGAAAACTTGACACAGATGGAACGAATGAGGGCTAAAACGTATGAGGGCGAAGCCTCGTTTGATTTCATACAAGGGTCTGGTTGCCTCGGTCAGTGACCTTTTCCGCTGGTTTGCCGCATCAAATACAAGGTGCTTGGTTTGTGGCGCGGGAACCATCGATGGGGAGAAAAAGGTCGTCCACCCAGATCGGAATCGTCTTATTTTGTTTTTCTCAACTTAGAAAGTCACTGGGGAAAGTGATTCGTGATCTTAAGCCATGAACACCACGACAAGATCCGTCCAACTGACACCTATCTGAATGCAATGGGGGTTTGCCCTGCTCGATGAAGTAATAAGCACTGAATACCCAGTGCTTTGCCCGATGCCTGATGGGTGGGATGGGATGGGTGGGATTTTTTTCCCGATTCCACCCCCCTGAAATACCTGAATTTCTTAAGAGGCAAAAGCCTTTGTCTATAGATAGATTGATTGATTGATTGATTGATTGATTGATTGATTGATTGATTGATTGATTGATTGATTGATTGATTGATTGATTGATTGATTGATTGATTGATTGATTGATTGACTGATTGATTGATTGATTGATTGATAGGTTGATTGATTGATGATTGAAGCTCACGATGCAACATTATTTTTTATGGCGGATCGTTCATCGCACGGCCGTCCTCAACGGTAGTCCGACAATTGATGTCAGCCAAGTTGAACTTTGTGCTACCGACTTACGGTGGCCCCTCGAATTCCTCCGGCTGTTGATTGCCGTGATCAATCGTGGTTTTTTTTTATTACGTGTATTTCTCAAACCCACTGGGCAGTGACTTTAGCCGATTAAATAGACGATCTCGGACACGGTTTGGCTTTGACGAAGCAAAGCCCATAGGAAAACGCACCCTATAGGGAAACGTACCCAAAGCTGTTGAGCCTAAACAAAAAACCATACCAAGGGTAGTCCTATCATCGAATGCTAAAAGCCTGCATAAACTGTCGTGACCGATCTATTACCCGCCGTCCAGTCAATCGAATTAGGCTCCTCCCGACTGCTACAGTGTGTGCAGTCCATTTCAAAATAGCCATTACCCGGCACATTCTTGAAGACCGATGCAATGAACGCGGACAGTGTACATTAGCTCGCCAACTAGAGTCAACAGCTATACCCTTACAATAGCTGGCACCATCGTATTAAGATAGAGGCCTACTTTCCTTTGAAATAAAAGAAGAAAATCAGAATGCTCCAATGGCGAAGCCTGTGGTACCTACTGATATGATGCACTGTGTGGAGAGAGAAGCAAGGAATTCCAAACGAGGCCGCCCGGGATGATGTGCAATCCCACGTGGCGCTAATTTGATACCACGCGTTGCACATGACCGTGTGCCGGCGGTTCATTTCGCCGCCCAGAACGTTGAAATTGCAGTCGTGGTGTGTTATTTCAGCGAGGGGGGGGGGGGTGCGCACCGTGACTAAAGCGTCCGCAATAATACGATGCCCTTCAAATTGGGCGGGTCTATTTTTTTTTTTTTTTGTCTGCAGCGCAGACTGAATGTCTATAGTAAGGTGTCGGAAGGCATCGAAATGGTTCAAGAACAGCCCCCATATGGTACTTGGCTTCTCGGTTTTTCACATTCTAAGGAGCGGGACGGTTTCCTATTACTGTTTTGGCTACTAGGAGTACAGGGAGGCCCTACGGTAAGCCAAAGAACGGACTTGCGACCGTTACTTTCACCAGACAAAGACATTATAAATTTGCAGAAAAAACATAAGCAATAGTAACAGCAACAACAACAGCCAACAGCAACATCATCAGCAGAGGAAGCAGCACCAGCCGCAACAACAACAGCAACAGCAACAGCAACAGCAACAGCAACATCATCAGCAGAGGAAGCAGCACCAGCCGCAACAACAACAGCAACAGCAACAGCAACAGCAACAGCAACAGCAACAGCAACAGCAACAGCAACAGCAACAGCAACAGCAACAGCAACAGCAACAGCAACAGCAACAGCAACAGCAACAGCAACAGCAGCAGCAGCAGCAACAGCAACAGCAACAGCAACAGCAACAGCAACAGCAACAGCAACAGCAACAGCAACAGCAACAGCAACAGCAACAGCAACATCAACAGCAACAGCAACAGCAACAGCAACAGCAACAGCAGCAAAAGCAGCAGCAGCAACAGCAACAGCAGCAACAGCAACAGCAACAGCAACAGCAACAGCAACTGCAACATCAACAGCAACAGCAACAGCAACAGCAACTGCAACAGCAACAGCAGCAACAGCAGCAGCAGCAACAGCAACAGCAGCAACAGCAACAGCAACTGCAACAGCAACAGCAACAGCAGCAGCAGCAGCAGCAGCAACAGCAGCAGCAGCAACAGCAACTGCAACAGCAACTGCAACAGAAACAGCAACAGCAACAGCAGCAGCAACAGCAGCAGCAGCAGCAGCAGCAACAACAGCAACAGCAACAGCAACAGCAACAGCAACTGCAACAGCAACAGCAACAGCAACAGCAACAGCAACAACATCGGTATCTTGTTCTCCTCCTTTCTCTCCCTCATTCACTCTCTAGACCCCCTGTCTCCCTGGCCTATATATACGTCACTCTCTCCCCCTCCCTCGTCTCTCTCAATCCTCCTTCCTCTCTCCTCTCTCTCCCTCTCTCCCTCTATCTAAATCCCTTTCTCTCTCTTTCTAGCTCACTCTCTCTCTATTCCTCTCGCTCCCATCTCTCCCTACATCTCCCTTTCTCTTTCCACCCCTCATCTCCCAACCCCCCCCCTTCCCTCCCAGAAAGCTCCCTTTAAAGTGATTAAGGTTGAGGCCAGTCGCTCCCTTTCCTCGGGCTCAGTCCGGGCGTCTCTCAGACATGCGCCCGCCGCTCGTAAGCACGTATAAGCACGTGCAAAGACGGCACCACACTGATCCCATTCGGATCTGAACCGAAGAAAAAACCACCCACCGAAATGCGATCGTTACCGCATTCGGGGCTGACAGGGCGGAGGGAGGGAGCTCTCCACAGAGCCTCCTATAATCGGTCGGCACCCTTCCCCCTTTCCCCCGGGTGGAAACATCTCCCTGCACATCTCGCCGAATATTATCGTAAGCCGCTTTGGACTGCGGCGACGCTGCTTCTCCTGCAATGCCTGCCACTGATATTATATATATATAGGTGAGCGCAGTCACCATCAGACCTTCCCCTATACTTTCACTCTTCCCGCTCGGAAATTGTTCATGCCTGGCTAGATTTAAGGGGCGGTGGGGTTCGGGTGCATGGGTCCGGGAGAGATCACGACCAAATTACTTTCCCCGGTGAGAGAGGCTAGGCTCTGCCGCGGCGATCCACGCTGTCATCGGGAGACGAGAGGGACGGGCAGTGGGGGGAGGTTAGAGGGGGGTTTTGAAGGAGGATATAGGAGGGGAATGAGTTGTTGTGGGGAGGAGGGGGAGTGGGGACGACATCCCCCAGCCAGATCCCCGATGGATCATTGGATCTCATCCCTCAGTCCGGTCCCTGGAATCGCTCGCCGCGGCTCCCGGGTCGTCTTGTTGCGAGCAGGCGCAGGGGGAGGGGTTCAGTGGTGGAGAGATGGGGGAAGGGGGAATGGCGCTGGTGGTCGGGGGGTGATAAATAGGACAGCACTGGGCACTGGAGGTCAATGTTTGCGACTGGCGGGGATTAAAATCCGAGTCGCAGTCCGTCGCCGATGTCCGTCAACGAAGGACTAAGGGGCCTGCTCTGCTTTACCGCGACTCTCACATGCATACATGGCGCCGATGAGAAGTACCGGCTTGTATAGAGGAAGGGGAACGGGAGATGGAAGGTCGAGCACGGCTCCAAATCCAGCCAGATTTTAGTTGTCAAACCGGTCGCGTGTGCCCTTCTTTAGCTCTTTCTCATTATTCCCCCTTCCCCTGCCGTCCCCCCTTTTAAAAATCTTTATTAAATCGAAATTGCTCGAAATATGAAGTCTGCCCGTAATTGCTCGTCTAATGCGTGCGGACCCGAGACGTTGCATTTTGTCTAGAGCTTGTGCAGTGGCCTTGCAGGTCGTCTTCTACATCAGAAACGAAGACAGGGACAAACAATTAGAGAGAGACAAAATCCCGGCTGTCCCCTTCATAAAAGGGGCCAGCCGGCGAAGTCAGCCGAAAGTCGCTGGTACGTGCTTTGGGCAAGCTCCCAATGCCTGTTTAACTGAGGTGCTGGACACACGCGTGCGTCGGGTTACCAGCGGGAATATCACACGGACGCACGAGGGCGCTTCCGACGCGAGCTGCTGACGTCATTTTTGTTTCAAGATGGCGGCGGCTGCGATGATCCAGCGACCCAAGTATAGGGCCCGGCTGCCAGAATCTTTAAGTCTTTACACATACTCATTTTTGTACAATCCACTTTTTAGACCGAGACGTAACATTTTCAGGACCTTCACAATGCCACAATTTGTATGCTGCTTTGGTTACTGTTTATTGATTGTTGTGGTTTTATGTTTCAATGCTCGCAAGGCCAAGGTGAGTTTCAATGTATTTGATGCAGATGACAATAGGCCTAGACATTCAATTCAAGTCAAGGCCGCCAGGTAGTTATCAAAGGTGAAGAACATGCAATCTCTTTATCAATCCAGGGGCTCTAGCATTTCCATGCCAGCTAAACATTATGTCAGAGACAGAACGAGAAGGACAGAAACATATTGGTAGGGAGTATAGGGATGTGCATTCTCCTGATGACGGCTAGAGCACACTGGTCGAAACGTCGAGTTACCACTCAGGTTCTTTTCAGAACCACACCTCTTCCTTTAAGAGATCTTATACATGGTGTCACCGCAAACCTTCCTGTATTGATGTGCAGCAAATATCAAGACAAATAGTTCACGGAGGACTTTATGACACGTAATTTTACGAAGTGCGGTGTGTTCGCTCACTGTCCGACATTACTCGTGATATTTTGCACCCTCGCTCTTCTCACACTGTGTGAATGTAAGCCATGTGATTCATCAAGCTCCCCAACAATCTTCGCCATCTCGATTCGTTGCGCCCGGAAAAAATTCTCGATCTCGTGCATCTGACGCGAGAACTCGCGAAGTATGGACGGCATGCACACAGCAAGCTTGGCTGATGGGGATGTGGTGGACTCCGAGAATGTTTTGGCGGTTAACACTCTCTATTGTGTTGTGCGCCATTATTTGGGCTGGTATTGTCTGCACAAGCGCTTTCTTCGCAGACTTCACCGTAATGTGTGTTGTACGTTACAGATGTTCTTCTAATGCACCAACTGTGAGTGTTGCACCAAAACGCTGTATATAGCCGCATGTTGATGCAGCAAATGGACCGGTAATGGGCGCCATCATAGGTGCACTATAAGGCCGTGTCCGAAACGGGCTTCCAGAGCTAAGTATACAGCTAGGGCTATTGTCTTCGCATCTCCGTGTATTTCCAATAGGGGAAGACCTAGACCTAGCTCTAGACGCCCGTTTCGGACACGGCCTAACATCGATGTATGCCTAATGATTCTCAATACAAACTGCAGCCCTCACACCACACCCATGCCTGTGCTGTTCGTCCGTTCTCGTATACACGAGTGCAATAATTGAACGAAGTCAACTCACCTTTAACTTGTCAGCAGCAGTGCGTGCGTGTATCGCTGCCCTGATCTCCGCCGTCCCTGAGTTGATTAAGGCGGACATGCAAATCAATTCCGTGCTGGAGGAGCGAGGGGACATTGAGAAAAAGGGGGGATAAGGACGGGGGGTTGGGGTGGAGCGGACAGACATGCCGTCGTATTATTTAACTAGGCGAGAGCTGGACTTGTTTTGTGGGGGAGGGAATGGTCGATTTCTTCGGGGGTAGGGGTTGTGGTGGCAACTCTAGGATCGTCGTCAGGAGTGAGCATTGGCCTTCGACTTGCAGCACGGGAGTCTGTGACGCGGATCCGCCTCGGATTTGTCGGTGCGTGGTGATGTGCTCATTCAACGTGCTCTATATGTCTCTAAGGCCGAGGTTGAGGGGCAGGGATGAGGTATGGTTGAGAGTGAGAGTGAGGGTGATGAGATTAATGGTCAGAATGAGAGTGAGGATGATGTTGAGGATGGTGGGAGGGTTGAGGGTGTGGATGAGGTTGAGGGTGGGGGTTTGGGTGAGGACGAGTTTATGTGCGAGGGTGAGGATTAGGGTGAGGGAGTGGGTGGGGTGGGGTCGTTTGTGTAGATGAGTGTAGATATGAGGGTGAGGAATAGGGTGAGGGAGTGATTGAGGATGAGCGTGGGGTGAGGTTGGGGTGGCAGTGGGATGTGGGTGAGAATGAGTGGAAGTGCGAGGGTGAGTATTAGGGTGAGGGTGAGGTTGAGGGTGGGGTCGTTTGTGTAAATGAGGGTGGGGTCGTTTGTGTAGATGAGTGTAAGTGTGAGGGTGAGGAATAGGGTGAGGGAGTAGGTGAGTGTGATATTTATCCCGATACAAAGGGTGCTAGTGGGATGGGTATGGAAAGAAATGAACATTGACAATTGCACACAATATCTCAAGTTTTGAATCAAGTTTTATATTACATACTTCCCCCTTATACTTTTTATTTCTTCATCCATATGCCATTTTATATACAGAACTGATTTACTTTATGTATTATTCATATTAGACATAATATAATTTATAACATGTACATTTTGTTACCTTTTTTGATGAGATACGTAGCCCGTTCTAAGCTTCACAGTTCCATTAAGGAAAAAAGGGGATCGACCCGCGTGATTGAAGTCTGTTTAAATATGTACACGTTTGGTTAAATGTGGAAATGTTTGTTAATCTTCGGCGGTGATCGTTTCACTAAATAGCTTTTCCCATAGGGCTCCTGCACGAGGCCGGATATCTGGATCCAATTTGGGCCTGCATGTGAAATACAGCTTGATCCCTTATTCATTAAAAAACAAGCCTCTCTGCCCAAGTAAAGTGAAAAGGAAATCCCTCAGAGTTCTAGACTTCACAGCGCTTTCATAAATGAATTCATTCAGCCCGACCTGCCGAGTGTAGGCTATACCTGCATGAGACGACTCATGGGCGTCTGGTTCCCACCTCCACTGACACCTCCACGCGCACAGTCCGAAACCGAGCTGTCATTTCTCCCGAGGCTAAAGTTTTACGCAAGGCAAGGGGTTTGGATTTCAGATGAGTTACCAGCATGGCAGTATTATAACATTGTGATATCATTTTTTCCCTTATCATACATGATATACATTAAGATCGGCGTTACCATTAGAGAACAGTGCCCAGGTTGAGTGTATTTTTTTTCCAGGATGGGAAAGGCCACCATTAACTTAAACGCGCGCAATGTATCCAGACATTGTGATTTATTCATGATAATTTTGCGCTTCGTCAACTTAAGTACACGCTTTTGGTGTAGTATACACTAGTTATGTAGGCCTACACCCATGTAATACTGCACATGTACATGCACATCATGTACATGTACACCGTACATGTACTCACATCAAGATTTGGGTGGATAAGTGGAATGATTATCAAGAATAGTTCACCATGCGTAGACAAAATGTAACCAATAGCGCAGCTGTGGTGCCCTTTCCCGTCCTGGAAAAAATACGCACCCGGGTTCTGAAATTGCCTCAAAGCGTCCCACGTTGACAGTTCTAAGACATTGTACCACTCGTAAACCACCCACTTAATCTGATTGTCGGAACGTGCCAAACTTTTACTTCGATTATATCTTAAAATATAGTTATTTGAACATCCAGCTTTTTTATTTACACTCTAAGGTTTTACACGGACTTAATTATACATGATATACCACCGATTTCCTTGAACATTCAGTGGAGGAATATGTTTGCCATTGGTGCATGGTCTGTGTTTAACTCACGTTCTTGTTTGCTCAATTACGTCAACAACTTCCTTGGGCTAGTTATACTCGTACCAATTCGTCGTAATACTATTATGTTAGGCAGTTACACTCGTCAAAGAAAAAATACGACTCCGTAATAATCCCCATTATAGTGGGGTGGCTAAATAAAATCATAATGCATAACCTTTCACTACAACAGTATGGCAGGCCGAGAAGGGAGATTACCCAAGACCACTTGTGGGTGGTAACATGGTCACCAATGTGAACCGACCCGCTACTGAGCAGTTGATAACAAGATCTAGACTACATGTAACAGGATACAAGCGGCTATATCGTGCACCATTTTGTTTTTAACCAACATAATACAGGACTGGTGAGTATAATGAAAACAATGTCAACAGCTTGTTATGTTGGCTTCGGATTCCAGGGATTAGTATACACAACTACCTCTAATCAGTGCCCATGGTATACTTATCAACTCGTCAGTTTGGTATACAAGTGTCTGATTTACAAAGTGTTCGGAAATTAGGGGCTCTTAATAGGCTGCATGCAATTTGCTTCTGATACGTTTGAGTTTTTTGGTGAGAAATCCTAGGTGGCATCTCTTATATTCTTGAGAACCTCGCTTACCAGGGAGAACGGAGGAAAAGGGAACTAGGAATAACGGAAGCACTCGCGCAAGCTGGCCGACAAAAATATGGAACCACTCGCGCAAGCTGAACGTCAAACTAGTGGGAGAGTTTGCACGCACCCTCGCAATGAGTATACCGCGTGCAATGACATGCCCGATAGGACACTTCTGTGTGACGTCATTATTATCTGCGGGCGACCTCATTC
Organism: Luidia sarsii; assembly: GCA_949987565.1. Taxonomy (NCBI): domain Eukaryota; kingdom Metazoa; phylum Echinodermata; class Asteroidea; order Paxillosida; family Luidiidae; genus Luidia; species Luidia sarsii. The sequence continues at coordinate 4,291,720 of OX465108.1, read as the reverse complement.
AACGGGTCTAAAGGCGGCTGCTCGTTGGCCAGTGTGCCGCGCGCACCTAACCGTGTCGTCATCAAATTCTGCCTGCCACGATGGCAGCAGGACGACGTCAATGCACAGCAGATAAGAACCGTTTTCGAAGTGAAGGCTTATAGGCTTGGGCTTAGGCTTTCGGTCATCTTTATCTTACGTGTTATAGTATCACATGCATCTAAAAGCAAGCGTTTTGCCCCTGGAATGCTCTGTACTTATATCAAGGCAACAAACCATCAAATTTCGGATACAAACCACGACTCGGAGTTTCAGATTTTTGCCAGACGGAGAAGAAGCCTGAGCCCGAGACTAAGCCTTCATTTCGTAAACGGCCACAGTACTATAGTCCAAACTCTTGATTGAGGAGAGCGCGCGCACGTTCCAGCACGAATGTACCGAACGCACCGCGATCGGTGCAGCTGTGTGCATAATGTTGATATCTGACCTCGTCCATACACGCGTTTTCACCGGCGAAAAAACACACACGAAAACCTCGCGATTGGCCAGTGTATAGGGCGGGAAACCAGAGCGAGGCGGGGAGTGGAGATGCGGTGGGGGGATGGGGTGGGGTTAGAAGCTGCTCTGCGACCGAAGCCCCACGCCCGTAATCCGACACGACGGACGGGTCGGAGGAATCAACGGTATAAGACCCGATCGATCAGCCTATATTGCGTTACCCTTGCTGGAGGAAACTCATTCAGTGATTCCCTCCCTCGTCCACTGCAGTATCAAATGTCACTTCCCATCCAGAAGACACCCGTCCATCCCGAGCAGGGAAAGAGAGAGATAAATAGATCGACACACAGTGAGAGTGGGGTAAGAGCCCCCCCCCTCATACACACAACATTAAGAAAAGAGAAAGAAAGAAAAGATTTTCGTCATAATACAGCTGATCTCACTTTCCATTTTAATCCCTACCTGCATTGAAACCAGGTGCGACTCAACTATAGAAGTGGGAAGTGCTTCAACGTAAAAGGGCCTTCCAGCAGTCAGTATAGGGATATTTCATTCTCCACCTTTTCCCCCTCATTTATTCTTAGACTACCTGTCCCTCAATAAATTTAGCCAATAATACATCAGAATATAGCGCACCGATTTCTGGAAAATGGATGGGAAAGGTACAAAGTCCATAGTGTGGGCAGCTTTATATAGAAATGATCAAATTTAGACTCTTAATGACTGCATGTATTTTTACAGCAAGGGAATTCTGCTCTTAAAATAATTCTGCTGTAGGCCTATAGCAATGGAATTTTTCTCGAGAATACACTTCGACACACATAGACGATTATGAGCAGTGCACGATTGTGAAATCGTTCAGAATAACATTTCCAGTACTAGTATTTTATACTAACATTGCATGCGAGTATGCTGGCCTTCGCGAACCTTTGACACCTCCTGCAAAGGGTTGAATTCTCAGTGCAGTGGTGTGGCAAAGCAAATGCCGTGGGTAAAAAGAGTCCATTAAACTCATAAAGCTATTGGGCATTTTCTAGAAATTAACGCTGCCGGAAGCGTCTGATTGGAACTCACAGAACCCTCTCAGAATCGCATCTCTCAGTCAACCTCAGAAACGAAAATACGCAGCACTATATGGCAGAATGAATCATTTTTTGTTCATGTTGGTAGCGGAATATATTTGCATTCAGTATCACTGTCAGTAAGGGATGTTTAAGGGTCTTTCGTTAGGCCAAGGGATATATCACTCCATTCCTTTTCTTTTTTTCTCGCTAAGAGGTAACATTAAACCACAGGAGGCGACCGACACTACACGTATTCGGGGAGAGGGAGAGGGAGAGGGAGAGGGAGAGGGAGAGGGAGAGGGAGAGGGAGAGGGAGAGGGAGAGGGAGAGGGAGAGGGAGAGGGAGAGGGAGAGGGAGAGGGAGAGGGAGAGGGAGAGGGAGAGGGAGAGGGAGAGGGAGAGGGAGAGGGAGAGGGAGAGGGAGAGGGAGAGGGAGAGGGAGAGGGAGAGGGAGAGGGAGAGGGAGAGGGAGAGGGAGAGGGAGAGGGAGAGGGAGAGGGAGAGGGAGAGGGAGAGGGAGAGGGAGAGGGAGAGGGAGAGGGAGAGGGAGAGGGAGAGGGACAGAGACAGGGAGAGGGACAGAGACAGGGTGGGGGAAAGGGGGAATTGGTTCGGAATATCCGTTAGATATAAAACAACACCACTACAAGCACTTGAGGCAAAGACATCTTCCCTCTATTTCGCATATTTACAGAAACGCAAGGATGGCGAGATTGCAAACCGACTTCAAATTCAGATTTATTCCCCCATGTTTTGACGTTCAGTCTGTCCTATTCATTACGTCCTGCGTCAACTATATAGCGAGATTGGTCAAGCAGGAATGTGTTTGTCTTTTCGAGCGGTGTAACCGAAGCCAACCCGAGGAATTAATGTTCTTTCTCGGCACCTCGCGTTGCCTCTCCCTCCCGCGAACCCCCCGTAAAAAAAGAAAGAAGAGGAAATGAATAAAATGCACCGAATATTTTTCCCCGCTACCTTGCCCTATCTTGAACGGCTGAATCAATACAGGATTGCCCTCGTGCCAGAGCCGAAAAGTAAAAACAAATCTTTTATTTTGTTTGATGCGGCTGGCCATATCGAGCCCGTGAGCCGCAAAGGGGAATTGGGAAATCCTATGAGTCTTCATTCACTCTTCAATCTTCTCGATCTCCTTCGTTGATAAAACAAAATCTAAAGCCACGTATCGGCGTCGGCGTATCGAGTATGACGCGATCGTTGGTTTGGGAGGGGGCATTTTTTCCTGTTCTGTGCCTGTTCGTCTCATGTACAATTGAGAGAGAGGGTGAGGGAGGCGGAGGCAAAGGCAGAGACAAAGAGAGAGGTAAAGGCAGAGACAGAGGCAGAGGCAGAGGCAGATGCAGAGGCACAGCCAGAGGCAGAGGTAGAGGCAGAGACACAGCCAGAGGCCGATGAAGAGGCAGAGGCAGAGGCACAGCCAGAGGCAGATGAAGAGACAGAGACAGAGACAGAGACAGAGACAGAGACAGAGACAGAGACAGAGACAGAGACAGAGACAGAGACAGAGACAGAGGCAGAGGGAGAGGCAGAGGCAGAGGGAGAGGCAGAGCCAGAGGCAGAGGCAGAGGCAGAGGCAGAGGCAGAGGCAGAGGCAGAGGCAGAGGGAGGGACATTCCATTTAATGGCTCGCAGCTTACCTCAGTAAAAATAGAGAGAAATTGTGTCCGAGTTACCGGTGAGTAAAATGGCTTTACTCCACTCAAGGACCCCATTTCGAGAACTGACACCACGCCACTCCTTTAAAAGGTTTACCGGAGCGAGGGTTTAAGTAAACCGGCCAAGAAAAAAAAAAGGAAACTAGATTTAAAATGATTACGACGGAGGGAAAGCCTTTAGGTTAAAATATTACGGACCTTGAAAGGCTCGTCCCAACCAGGCATCAGGACGAGGTCCCTTGGCCGTTAAATGTCAGGTCATCCTTTAATCCCATTCCCTCTACTGGCTCCGTAGGATTCTCATGATGGCACGAAGAAGTCTGCGTTACTGAGGGACGAACCATGAAGCAGCAGTCAATCGGCAAAGTGGACCCGGGACTTTCCGTGACCCCCACATATCGAAGTAATGCGTGTGGCTCGTTTTTAACCAGAAGAGAGGACGCGGATTTCCTATGGCCGTCAACGGCCGACGAAATCACGGAGATTCCATAAGCCCCTTACACATCCTACCAAATCCAGTCGGCCAGGGCAGTTAGAGAACAGCGGCCGCCGTACACGGGCACTCCCCCTAATAAAAGTTTCATACATAACGTAATAACGTGCCTCGGCCTACAACGTTTAACATTTTAGTATAGTGCTGTCCTAAAGTGATAGACGTAAGTGGCACAAACAGCTTATACTGACTTATGTGCCTCGCATGCAAACTTCAAGAAAATATGAAGCTTCGACCCTATAACATGGCTCTCCCCAGAGGTCCCTGAGGAAGGCCATCCCGGCATAAAAATGCCTGCTATTATGATTCAGAAATAGACCGCCATTTCAAGCACATAATGACGGACCAAGTTGCTTTCAACTTCGCGAGATCGCCGCCCAAGACAACCGAGTAAAGAAATACTGTCCAAAATTGGAAAAACAAACAAACAAGCGAATGGTATACGAGTGTGTCTTAGAGCGGATTCATCCCCTACTTTACCCATTTTGGAATTCAGACCGCGTTTGTTTACCTCCGTGATAGATACCTCCGCAGGTGTTCAAACTGGAGTTCAACTCTGCTGGGATTTTCGGCTGCATTGGAGGGTATTAATCTAAGTGCTCCGCTCTTAAAGAGGTGCACTCTATACTGTTGATACTCGCCTGGCGGGGACGAACGGATCGGTTCGGTTGCATAGAGAGGGCGAGGGATACACCCTGCTTGGGTTTGCACCGGGGACTAATTTGAGGACCTGGAAAGGAGGGTTAGATGGAGTTGACGGTGTATTTGACAGACGGTTGAATCGCCACTTGCAGTATCGTGGAGCGATTACCGTTTGTGACCGACAGTAGCAATAACAGTGCATGCAAACATCGAACCAGAAGGAGGAGGTGGAGGGACGAGAGGGAGTGGAACGCGTTCGCATCGGAGAGTGATCTCTTTCCCAGACGTGGAAACGAGAACAGGAAAAAGTGCCCTCATTATACGAAGCAATGACGGTTGACTGGGTCTCACATCAGGGATAGCACAGATTCAGGAATTGAGCTGGGAATAGATCGGGGTTGGGGGGGGGAGGGAAGGAAATGTTGCTTAAATAGCCCAGATACATTCGTCTACAGTCAGTGGTCAGCTCGTAGAAAAAAAAAGAGGAAAAGAGAATGAAGAAATCGATGACCTGATTAGAAAGGATTGAAAGATCAATAGCGCGTTTTTAAAATTGAAACGGCCTCGATGACTGGTCTGTGGGTACAGAGTACTCAGCGATGTGGAAGATGAGGGGAAGGTTAGATGTAGTAATGGTTAGGGGTAGAGGTGAGGGGGAAGGGTATCCCGACCCGCGATTCCCCACTCCTTCTCCCTTCCCAAATATCAACCCTGCAGTTGCATAGATTTGGTTAATACTAGACTTGACCTTAAACTAGGCTGACGGGTGTTGGCGGTATAGGGAGGCTGTCGCTTCAGTCCTCTCCTATCGCCGTGACATACTTCGGGTACACTGCTGGCTTCCTGGCGATTTTAGGCCAACACTCGTGTAAACAACCCCAAATATCTCCCTTTTTTGGCTCCTCCACTCCACTTCCCTCATCCCTCCAACCCACCCCCCTTCCTCCCACGTCTGACGGGTATTGATCACGATAGCGGCACTGCGCATCGTCCTGGCGCGTCCAGGCAGGGAGATGAGAAAGGGAAGTGAGGGAGAGGAGGCGGAGGAGGAGAAAGAGAGGGAGGAGGAGAGAGGGGAGAGGAAGTCGAATATCGACGGCCAGCACATGCCTCGAGTTCCTTCCTCCCTCTCTCCCTCCTCTCTCTCTCTCACTCTTCCCCCTCTATCTCTCCCTCTCACCCTCTCCCTCTCTCCCTCCCTCTCCCTCTCTCTATCTCCCCTGAACTGCCTGGACAGACTGCTGTCTCGGGGCCAAGTCCCCGGGATCGGCCACTGTTGGGTTTTTATTGCAGGTGGCTGAAGAATAATATTGACCGAACATTCGGAAACGATGCGAGAGACTCACTCGTCAAGGCACAAAAGGGGGGAGGGAGGGGGGGGGGTGGAGGAGATTGACGGGGAGGAAGAGAGGAAGGAAGGTGAACTCCAAATCGACATTTCTCTCGGATTGTTTAGAAGCGCGGACTTGCCCAGAGAGAATCTAGCTGCACGCTGCGATGCCGCTGTCTGAAAGCCTCGTGGCAAGATGAAGAAGAAGAAAAAGAAGAACAGATTGGGGGGAAAAAAGGGGGAGAGGAAATCAAAGAGTTGTGGCTAGTCTGTCGGGGAGGACGGAGCAGAGGTCCAGGAATGTCAATCAGTCTCAGGTCTGGTCCAAGGGGCACAGTGATGCTGGTCTGCTGTCAGTCATTAAATGTCAATCAATATTGGAGGGTTTGCGGTGACACAATGTATAAGGCCTCTTTAGGTATGGTCCTGAGATGAACCTGAATGATAACTATAGACGTCCCAGAGCATACTGGCCGGAACGTCGAGAAATCACACAGGTTCTTTTCAGAACCATACCTCTTCTTAACGAGACCTTATACAGGGTGTCACCGCACACCCTCCTATATTGTTTCATCCACCATGCAAAGCCGTAGGTCTTATTCAACTGTCAGTCGATACGTTAGCGAGAGGCAGGGTGGGGATGGTGCGAACAAAGAGACAGAAAGGAAATAGGATAAATGAAATAAACCAAAGAAACGGAAGAAACATACAAAGGAACCGATCTATCGTAGCTAACGATACGGATACGACGCAGTAACGATACGTTTATCGGACGGCTGAAGAAACTCACTGGTCCGCATGGACATGCGCTATGCACTGCTGCGTTTTCAGATGGGGAGGGGGCTTGCCCCAATGTGTGAGATGATCTCGTGTTATGTTTGCTGCTGTCGCGGCATTGCGCCCCATCGTCCTTACGCGCTGTGAAAACGTAAGGCGTAAAAGCTCTCGGAAAACATCGTTCGCCCAGCACTTGTTTTATTAGATAAATCTCGAGTTGTTTTATTTTTTACAGTCAAAGCCTTTAAATGGCTTTAATTTGCAGATCAATGATGTCAAATGGTGATATTTTGACCAATCTTGGCAGAATATATCGCCCGTCATCTTGCTTTCATCTTGACAATCTGGCTCAGCGGTGACATCCGTTTGACCCCCACGGTGTACAGATGGACCAGGTACGCATTCGGATTGAGCGAAAGGAGGCCGGCCGTGTCCCGAGGCGCGCGAATCGGAATCGGGATTTCGGTTGCCCGCGGTAACGTGGACGGCGAACGCCTTCGTGTACGGCGACAGCAGGGTCGGCGTGACTCAGTAACGGCCAGAGCGCCAGTGGCCGGAACAGACTTGTATCCTTTAACACGAAACACGCCCGGGTTTTACGGGGCTCAATGCCCCTCGTGGCGATCGTGCGAATCTTTCGGGACGAAAAATTACGACCTCCCCCCCACGCCTCTCCACAAAACGTAAAAAGCCACAGATCTCAATTTTTTTTGCTGACAACGAAATGACCAGTCCCGCTATCAAGCCACTTCCTTCAAAGCTTCCTCCTTTAAAGGAAACACAAAAAAAATGTGAAAGTGCCAGAGGTTCTGCCCTAGAAAGAAAATAGGAAAAAAGAGGAGTTCGTGACGGTGCGCTTCAGGGTTTAGTTCTGTTGTTCGTCAACACGTAGCCGCGCCGAGAATAGACGGTTCCCTTCTATTATGGCTCGCCCTGTCAGAGAATGAATTGGGACACAGAAGTGCCTTAAAACAGTGGGGGAAAAGAAGAAAGGGAGGGAGGAAAGGGAAGGAGGCAGAAAGAGATAAATAAAAAGCCATGCAGTGCAGGAAAACATTGAACCCCCGGGCCACCGGGGCAGTAATTACCGGGCCCGGGTGTAGGATAGGTTACGCCCCCAGTCACCGGGTGAGATAACTCCCAGAGAGAGAGAGCGAGAGAGAGAGAGAGAGAGGGGGTGAAAAAATACACCCGCATTGTGCTTTTTTTGCCGTGAACGTTCTATTTCTCCATTTCACGGCAGATGGAAACCGGTCCTAACGGTAATGGATTCCCCCCCGCGCCTGCACTGTTGTCTCAAAAGAAATAGGACACTACCATCCCCACCCCCATGCACGTTTTCTTCTCTTCCCGGTCGTTTTCGTTTTCGACTTCTTCGTCTGTCTCCCCCACCCACCCTCTTTCTCCCTGGTTACGCCGCTCCCTCGGGAGGTAGCACGTCGTCCCAAAACGGGTCGCCCGGGTCGCGGGAGGCAATCTTTGGCCTACAATTACCGAAGGAAACGGAGGTGGGTTGGTGAAGGGTGGAGGTTGGGGGAATAAAACGGTAACGTGTGACTATGGTACCGTCTCTCTCTCCTATGTCTGTCTCGAGAGAGAAAAAAGAGAGAGAGAGAGATTGAGTGAAAAGAGAAAAAAATGGAGCCTGTATTTTTGTTTCCCTTGGGGTCTGCAGGAAGGTATTGATCCAAATAAAGTCTAGCTCTTGCCTCCTCTTGCCCCCGGGGGCAGACTGCTTTTCATTACGCGTTTCCTGATACGCAGGAAAACTGTTTACGTTTCTGGTGCCCCCCGGGGGGCTCGTCGACCCTGCGTCCCTCCTCCCCCCCCCAAAAAAAGAGAAGAAGTTCCCCCCTATTAGACCCAGTGGTGGCGCGGTACGACTTCGCCAGTCAGCGGGAACACACACATCAGACAACGACACAATTAAACGATAGAGGTGAGAGTTCTATTACACGGTGCAGCACTTATCACCACAAGGTCGCACGGGTTACAGAGCGGTGCTAATCCCCACAGAACGAATTGGCCTCGATTCTCGTCAATCCAATTAACTATGGGTCGCGCATGAAATTAAGTATCTTGTTTGAGTATCTTGTTTGCATTTCGTAAAAAAAGGGCTTCTAGGGGACGGATTGAGTGGGAATCCCGTTTTCGCTCCCTAATCTCAAATCAACGCTAATTTCCAATAACGTAACGGCGGTAAACACATGTACTACTCGAGCGGAACATTTTTACAGATCGCTGATTTACGTGCCTGGGGGGGGGGGGGGGGTGAGTTGTTAAGACGGGGTGATCACACTTTACTCATTGAGGGTTCCGATAACCACATGCAGTACAAACATCCCCGTAACGACCAAATAAAAAAAAAATGTCGAAACTATGGATCAGAACGACCAAGTGTAAAGGGGTATACGTCCCTACGTACTAGGTTCGACCACTTTGAAAAAAAAAACCCACATACTTTTCAACAGTGATATTATATTATGTGCAATGAACTTTGGTAACACTTTCTGAAAAGCGCAGTCACTCCCGGTGGAATGACGGTGCTTGAAATGACGGATAAAATGATTACGCTCTGGGCGAGCGAGTCGGTCATGGCAGGTACACACATAGGCGTGAAGATGCCACAACACGGTGTCGGGAAACGTCCGGTGAAGGATCGCCATTAAATGTCCACTAGCCACCGGTGCGTGTCGTATATACATGTAAGGATCTAACGTCACGGGTGATTTCGCTAACAGGGCCATTAATCCTCTCATCAAAGTGACATTCGGCTGCCATTCTTGCCAGTTTTTGTTTTAAAATCGTGGTTTCCATTGACCGGAGATTGGAGTTAAAGCATTATGGAGGTTTGAACGATGAATGCGCTATGAAATAAATCACTGGTAAATGACGTATACAAGAATATATGACTATATTTGGAACGAGCCCAAGGAGTCAAGTCAAGTACAATCAAACAAATTAAAGGGAGGTAGACTACGAGGTTGATATATGACTACCATGTCAAATCATTACAGAAAGATTCGCTCCCATAACGAGTTCTAAATACTGTTATAATTTTCTCTATCAATCATACGTACAATTACAGCTTATCTACACGCAGTCCTGATGACAAATTGACTGAAATTCGTATTACTGCCCGAAGCGGATGGAAACGACAGTAGACACCGCCGTGTCGAAGAGTAATGCCTACTCACAGACAGCATTCACTTCCTCGCTCCCAGTCAACGGAGCGGCTGGTAGCGAAGACTACAGATGCGCGGATGGATATTTCATTCGGAGTCACCGCGCCCTTCCTTCCCGTAATATAAGAGTGCGAGGTGACACCATTAGAGGCCTGGACAGACACACACAGTGATACTCCACGCGCGGTGCCGAATGTGCATACGCGCGGTGCCGAATGTGCATCCGCGCAACACGATGCAGTTCGGTATACGTACGCTGTCGGTTTCGTACTTGCACGAAGTTGTGCACAAGACGCGGCCAAGTTTACTTCTTTTTGTTTAGTATGAGAATATCTGTTCATTGTACAGGTCGCCCCGCCCACTATCGTCACGGCTACAAGTTGTGCACGTCTTGGTGTGATTTGAAGGCTGTTCGGGTCTCCTCCACCACCGATCTGCAAACAGTAAGGCCGATAAAGGAAGCCCGTTAGCCTCGTCATGGGGATCGGAGGTACATCACGTCCAGACATCAGTCCATTAGTTTCCACGTCACCAAAAGTATACCGCACCTTTCCCCTATATAGTTCATTAGGTTGCGTGCATTGCTGGGTGAGTATGTGTGTGTGAGTGTCGGTCAAAAACCCTGTGTGGTGTCAGCGGTCGATGCCCCCGCTTAGCGGGCATGTCACAGTGTGCCAGTTAATGAAACTCCGCCAAAATTACAAAACAAAGAGTTAGACAGAGAGAGAGGTGCATCTATACGGCCTATACGATTATAATGAACTGGTGCGATTGTTCGTGCACTGCGAGTTCCTTTTGCACGGTGTACCGCACAAATGAAAACCCTTCTGTGCCTATGGGCCCCACGAAGACTTGTCACTCCGAGATGGCGTGGGGTGCCTGGTGTTTTTCAGTCGGAGGGGAAGGAGGGGTTACTGCATGGGGGGAGGTCACACCTTAGTGTCACACGTGTTGACGGAGGAATACTCGTTCACGTACTTGCCAATCTTCTTGTACGTGTTGGAGGGGGCCATGCTCTTGGCGTCGCCGCCGTCGGCCGGCGCCGAGCTGCAGGAGAGCACCCGCTTGAAGTGTTTCTTAAAGCTGGCCGTGGTGAAGGCGTATATGAAAGGGTTCGTCAGGCTGTTGGCGTAGGACAGGCAGAAGGCGAACAGGCGCAGCACGGTGGTGGCCACGTTGGTGGCGAAGCTGAGCGGCACCGGCCGCCGGAACTCGCCCCAGAGGAGGATGCAGTGGATGGGGGCCCAGCAGATGGCGAAGAGGAGGACGACGATGAAGACCATGCGGGTGATCTTGCGCTTCTGCCGGATGGAGCGCTCGTGGGCCTGGGCGCTCTCCGTGCCGGCCGAGGTCTTGCGCCAGACGATGACCAGGATCTTGGCGTAGCACATGAGGATGACGGTCAGCGGCAACACGTACATGGAGAGGAAGGAGCCGAGCAGGTAGTACTTGGCGCCCTGGCCGTGCTCGCCGATCATCAGCACGCACTCGCCGTTCACCAGGGTGTAGAACACTGCCACCGGACTGTGGACGATGAAGGAGCCTGCAGAATGGGCAAGGACAGAAACGAAACGGATCAGGACATCGAGATCCAGACAAGATCAAAACTGAAGAGTTTCCAAACCACTACATGGCCATTTCCGAACCTGTTCTACCAATTTCCTCACTTGTATTATACATATCCCCCATCTCCCAATTCAAGTATCAAGGTACAATGAAGATTGCATTTCTGTGGTGTTAGCGGCACCCTTGGTAATGCATGTTGTAAACAGCCTGTTGGCATGAAAACACAACACACACCATTCTCAGAATGATATCAACGGAGTTCTGGACGATACGAGTCTGACAGGACCTTCCTGAAAGACAGCAGTAAGTTCCCGCTAGGTTACAAACGGCATGCCCCAAATCACTCCTATAAGATCGGGTTGTTTGGGGAAAATACTCCGCTCCAGAGAACACAGAGCGATTGGAATTTCACAGAAGTGCAAATGAGTACCAAGCTGAAATGAGGAGGGAAGAAAGCAATGCTCCGTAAATTAACCAATTAAAGTAAACTATGGACAATAGCTGCGCTGTCGAACAACAAATATAACGGGCAGGCAAGAATCTTTCATGTCCTGTCCCTGTACACGAAGCCTGATGCCTTACAAATCTCTCCGATACTCTTGTTTCAGTCAACTTCATACCTTTAAACCTCCATCGCACTGTTACTATAGCCTATGTACTAAAAGAAAACACCACCGCAGGGATCTTGGAAGAACCCTTTCCGCGGGCCTGTAGCCCCCGCGGGATTCACCCAAGAGGACCCTGCCAATTCCCGAGGACCAACTGATCAGCCTCATCTGCGTCCAGGATCGAGAGCTCTCCTAAACGGATCAACGAAGCCTCTAAACGGATCATCGGAGAAGCAACTCCCGCAGCGCCATACATGTATATGCACGCGAGCTAAAAATAATGCAGCCACTATACCCGTATATACCCTCTACCTCTTTTAGTTTGTTGTTGACGCTGTTTCAGATGATATCGAACATTCCGCCCGCGGCCGGCCACGGCTGCTTTTTTATTTTTTTTTATTTTTTTTTTACAGCGCATACTGGATAGCCTAACCCCATAGCCTACTGTATACCCCCTGCACGCGACCACTGCATTACGTTCAAGCTGAGCACAAGCGCAAGAGTGTAATTAAAGGGAAGAATCACATTCCCGCGATCGCTCCAGGTGACGGCTAATTGCCTCTCCAAAACAGCCGCTATCGTAGCGGTCGTATACCAAACCCATTTTGGTATAACAATTTCCTTCATCTATGGTGTAACGGGATTTTCTTTTTCTTTTCGGAATCCCGGCGTTTTGGGAACGGTCTTTTTGATGTTGGTTTATTCCACGCGGCCCCTGTCTTGAGTGGGGTCTAAGCCCGCACGGGGTGGGGGGGGGGAGGGGGGGGGTATCTGAGAGGGTCATCACGGCGCCCAATAGCTCTCTAATCCTCGGTACGGGGCAAAGGGAAAAATCAAACGAAGGAGGGTAATCACGCTCTCACTGTCAGCCTGTAAATGGGTGCCTGCTCAGCCCTTGAGGGTGGGCGGGCGGAGGTTGGGGGAAAAGGCATAGCGACGGGAGGCGAGGTGCAGGGGGACGCTGGGGTGCCGAGTTGGGGTGGAGGGTGGAGCGACACCTTTGCCGGCATGGTCCCGACGAGACCGGCCCGCGATGCCCGGCACCGATGTGGCTGCTCACTAGACCGGTAAATCGAAACGGAGGGGGAGGTGTGCCCTCGATAGATCTCGGAGGGTGGAGAAGGAGGGACGCGACGGGAAGGTTGGAATCCGGTTAGACAACCCGCCTGCCTTGATTCCGTGCGGGGGGGGGGGGACCCGATGTCGGCAAAAGGCACGCCCGGTGAGATTTATAAGGAAATCCCATCAAACACGGCCGGCGCGTTTATGTGACACCGCTCAGCTACAGGGTTAGGGAGGAGAAGAAAAAAAAAACTTGGCCGCGGGCTGTGGGAATCCTCCAGTGCTCCGTGCGCACGAAGCATTATCGGAACAAATCTGGGTGACGTCACGAACGGCGAGGCAGAAGACAGCTGACTCGTTGGCGGCGACAGAGAGGAAGGGTCCCAGTGCGCATGACTTCACCAGAGTCCGGTACTCGTCATGAAAGTTTGAATGACTGTATACGGGATCATCGGTATCGTCTGCTCTTTAATATCGTGACATCACGCTCTGCTCATTTTATAGTGTAAAGACTGGTAAGCGTTTCCAGGACCGGTCGTGCGGTTTTCCTGTCAGCATTGCGGACGCGTCGACGTGGCCGATGCCCACGCAGGCGGAAGCTTCCCATCACCCCACGCAGAAATGCGTGCATTACGGTACCATGACGCTGCTGTATTGCGAGTATCAGTGAAAGCCGTGCATGCACAATGCTCTGGTGCATGTTCCAAATTCCGTGTGCGACTTCAAACGCGCGACAATCCGTTGGGATTGGGGAGAGTTTTCGCCCGACAGCATGGTATTACGGTGGCCGTCCATAGTGTTCGTGTGGTGTTTTCATGCTCATCACTTGTGCACGCTCAACTGCTGATTTTGTTTTTACCCCGGCATGATGTTGAAGTTCGTCTTTAAACCGGGAGCCTGATTTTATTCGGTAAGACCGAAGTAAGACTGAATCAGGACAGGTTCCTCGGTCTAAGGAGGTCTTTGAATTACCAATAGGCTCTTTATGGTTTCTCACACCGTTTTTCATAAAGGCGCTTCATTGTCTGCCATTAAAAGCGCATTGTCTGCCATTGAAGGCCCTTTATTGTCTGCCGTTAAAGGTGCTTCATTATCTGCCATTAAAGGCGCTTCATTGTCTGCCATTGAAGGCGCTTCATTGTCTGCCATTAAAGGCGCTTCATTGTCTGGCATTCAAAGCGCTTCATTGTCTGCCATCAAAGGCGCTTCATTGTCTGGCATTCAAAGCGCTTCATTGTCTGCCATCAAAGGCGCTTCATTGTCTGCCATCAAAGGCGCTTCATTGTCTGGCATTCAAAGCGCTTCATTGTCTGCCATCAAAGGCGCTTCATTGTCTGCCAATAAAGGCGCTTCATTGTCTGCCATTGAAGGCGCTTCATTGTCTGCCATTGGAGGCGCTTCATTGTTCTTTTGACTTGGATTCCACACTTCTTTACTTAGGATGAAACAAAAGTGACGTGTGGGTTAACTTGGTAATTCATCCCATGAATCATGACATTTTGTGCTTCAGCCAATTTTGGCGCTTAAGCGGCTCCATGAAATTAGCCCCTGTACATACATAGGGTCAACGTGGAATTAGGTAACCTTTCTGTTTGTATATGAATCAAATTTTAATGGAATAAGAGAAATGTGAACGGATATATAAGACCGATTTGAACATCAACACCTACTAAGCTACACTTTGGTAAAAGAGTGGGCAGTGTAGATCACGATCACCTTCATCGCACTGAGAACCAATCGATCGCAAGACCGGCAATGTGGTCTGATATCCGCTGGGTTTTGTCGTCCCGTGTCGAGTTAGGGCTATACGACGCACGGCAGAGTGCATCAACGTATCGACTCCATGGCTCGATTTTTTTTCATGGACCACCCTCTGGATTGGAGATCAACAAACCCAACGTAGCGTGGAATCTTTCGTAAAAAAAGGAAGCAGTGTACGTCAGCACTGTTGGATTAATCAAAGCTACGGTGGGGTTACCGTAATCCTAGGGGCCTTACGAGATAGAGCCTTAATATTTGAGGCTTGGGCTCAAGGCTTACAGCTCAAGGATGCTCTGCTGCTTTGATTTGACCTTGAGTTTGTAGACTTGGATTGGAACCTAGGGTTGCAAGTAGGGCTTCCGCTATAGCTTAATAATAACAACAAGGAGGATAGTAATATTGAACATTGAGATTGCGCCGATATCCGTGAAACTATAGGCGCTCTTGGAGCGTAACAAAGAGCCCTTTATGAGAAAAAAAACCTTGTGTTTTGGGAGCACATTTGAAAGCAGAGACGTCATTCAGTGAACGTTTCAAAGGGTGGGACCGGTGTGTCAATATACCCTCTCCCCTATGTGTTGGTGGTACGAGGAGCAATCCTGCTGGCGAGTACTGGAAAGGCGGAGGTATACCGAGTGTGTTATGTGGCTTTAACGTAACGATGCTGTTGTATACTGTTGACGAGCCGTATACAGTCATACAGAGTGAGGAGAAGTATTTTGAAGCGTATACGAGCGTATGGTAATAACATCCACCCATTTCCAGTACGACGTAAAAGGAGCATGCAGTGCCACTGAAACATCGAGTAGGACAAAACCCTCTTTGCAAGATATAAATGACCTTTGCACAACTTTTCATTGGGAGCACAATTGTGTTTGGGCAAAAATCAAATCCGACAGACGACTGTTGGAAAAGTAAGCCACATAAAAGAATCAATGCAAAGGTATAACCTTTGTAAAAAGGTAACATCGGTATATCATAATCTTCCCTATAGTGCAATGGAATTTATTACAGCCTCTTGGAAACAGTCGGGGTCTAGCTCTGTTTTGAAATGCAATTTCGAATCTTTGAAATACGGCTTCCCATTCTGACACTTGTGCTTATGCTCCACTTCCAATGATAAAAAATACGACAGAGGGCCTCGGTTGGCTTCTGTATGGCCGGGCCGGCCCGCAAGCCGGAGCCGATTGAAGAGATTCGTGGAAGTATGTACCTCGAGTCTCGATGGACCACACAGCTCGGCAACATCGACCCAGGAAGTCCATCAATATAATTATAGCAGACCTGGTCGGTTGCAGAGTGCTTCTCTCTCTATTTAGTGCTCCCGCCTATCTCCCTCCCTCCCTCCCCCCTCTCTCTCTCCCCTCTCTCTATACCTTCCCTATCTTTCTCTATTCAACTCTTTCCCTTTCTCACTCGCCTCTCTCTTTCTCTCTCAATCTCTAGCTCCCACTCCAGCTCCCCGTGTCTGTCTATCTGTATCTCCATTGCACTCTCTGTCATTTCGTCGCTCACTCTCTGTCTGTATCTCTATCCCTTCTCTCCCTCTCTGTCTTCCACTGTCTATCTATCTTGGTCCATCTTAGCCTCTCTGTCCGTCTCCCTTACTCCCTTACTCTCCCGATCTCTCTCCTCTCTCTTCTCTCTCTCTCTCGCTCTGTCACTCTCTGCCTCACATCCTTACTCCCATGTCTCTCTCTCTCTGGCTCTCTATCACTCTCCCTCTCTCTGTCTATCTATCTCCCCAACGATAACGAGAGGGTGGTTGAAGGGGACAGCATCGACCCTCTTGACGGGCTGATATAACCTCCCGACGCCCGCTCGCTCCCAGCGGAGTGAGGTGCTCGGTATACACCGGTGCAGTCAAGCCATCGCCCCGCGTATCGCTTGATACGGCCCGGGCACAATCACTCGGTCGGGCCCCTAATCAGAACGGGATAGAAGGGGAGGGTTTATGCTGACGACTCGTCATGGGCATTCAACCCCCGACACTCTCACAGCGATAACAAAAATCTCCGGAGAAAACCTGGCTCCAAGTCGCAAGACGAGCGAGCTGACTCGATCAATGGACTCGATAATGGAGTGCGTATACATCTCATGCCAGAAGATGGAACGTTAGGATCAGTAGGTAAGCCTGGATTTGCTCGCACGCGAGATTTGAGAACCGTGTTCGCGAAGTCAGTGAACCCACAGAATCCCGCTAACGAAACCACGACGGCGCATAGGTACCTATATAAAAAGGATATTTATGATTTCCTCATAATTGACTGGTAAAACTTGGATATATGTTTCAATACTAAACAAAACACTGATGCATCGTAGTATTTTGGATAGACTAAGTGGGCAATACGAGCTGACGTGTTGTCCAAACTACGGTGCCCTCATCATGCCATTCGATACCTATATATACGAGGCCGTCGTAATGGCTCTTACAATGTACAATGCCAACAAAGCATTTGAAGCTCGTAAAGTGAAATTGAGTAGAGGCGATCGACTTCGACTCACCGATACAGCGCCTGTATTCGGTTCAGAGTCACCGGACTATTATGTGACCCGGCACAGCATAATGAGGAGTAACCCCACTTTTGAGATTTTGAGATTTTCTAATGATGTGAAAGAGTATAGTATACCATTAGCTTTCAAATGATATCAAAATTATTTCCGTGTGAACGTTGTTGTAATTAGTACAAGGGGACTTCGCTCGTTAATTTAGTACCAGACACAATATAGCAGCACTCTTCTAACTCCTCGAAAGCGGCCATTCAAAAAGGCAGGAACTTTACATTTTCATGAAAACGGTACACAAACACTCCCCCAAAATCCTCGTTTTTCCAACATTATTTTAGAGACGGATTTCGGAAAAATCCTTTGGACATAATATCCTCCAATACATTAACTTTCCGAAAATAAAAAATAAATAAAAATGATTTTTTTATTGAATTGAGAAGATACTTTGACTTCAAACGTTGTTTACTCGAAAAATTGTTTTGGTGGGATATTCCTCATGTCGCTGTGCCGGGTCACATAGACTCTCAGTCCTACATACGATGCGTTGAACGGTCTGGTTTCCTGACGTATGTAGACTGAATGACATGGAAATCTCCACTGCAAGAGCGGCCCTACGCCATGCAGTATAGCTTCTATTGAAAGCGTCATTTCCACCGTGCTTTCAAAGAGGGACCTCCCTCATCTTCATATGACACGAAAACGTGAACCCCAAAGTAGGGCAAAGAGAACAGCCAGATTTGAAGTGTCTCCAGATGGGCAACACAATCACGGTTCTGGAAAAAGAAAATGTCCACCTCAGCAGATTTGGTCTCACTGTAGGCTCCAAAGCAAAACATTTTCGGGCGTCTTCGACACTGCGAACAGAATCCCGTCAACGCCGAAGGTGCTGCTTTTTGTAAAGGGCACTCGGACCGCGTGGCTCGGATTGAAAGATAATACACGAATCGTGCCGACGGAAGGAGAGAAAGTCAGCGAGAGAGCGAGAAAGCAAGAGAGAGAAAGCGAGCGAAAGAGAGGGAGAGGGGAGATAGGGAGATAGGGAGAGAGTGAGACAGAGAGAGAGATAGGGAGAGTGTTATCGGAAGAGATTGGGAGAGGGAAAGAGAGACAGAGTGAGAGAGAGAGTGAGAGAGAGGAGAGGGAGAGAGTGAGATCGGAAGTGAGAGGGGAGAGGGAGAGAGAGGGGAAAGAGGGAGAGATGGGGAGAGACAGGGGAGAGAGGGAGAGAGCAAGAGGGGGCAGGGGAGAGGGAGAGAGAGGGGGAGAGAGGAAGAGAGAGGAAGAGAGGAAGAGGGATAGAGGGGGAGAAAGAATGAGAGGGAGAGGGGAGGGAAAGAGAGGTAGAGAGAGACAGGGAAGATGGAGAGAGAGGGAGAGGAAGAGAGAGGAAGAGGGAGATTGGGGAGAGGAAGAGAGAGATGGATTAAGAGAGAGAGAGAGAGAGCCGAGCGAGAGAGTGGCGAGGGACGGGAAAAAATAGAAGCATGCAGAAACGAGGATGGAAACAATGACAGATAGTGAAAGAGACTGAAACACAGCGAGAAATAGAACAATAAAGACACTATGACAGAGAAGAAGACGGAGGAAGAAAGACAGAGAGGCAGAGACAGAACTGACAGTAACACTGAGAGACAGATGGAAAGATACGTAGCGATGGACAGAAAGACAGATAATATAGATATAGGCAGGCGGAGAGACGGGGGGGGGAGGAGAAAAACAGGAGAAATGACGGCATGGTTTTCAAGACAATCGCTTTCGCCCGCCGTCAACGACACTCGGTGGCGAGCACTCCGAGTCTGGCCCGTGCCACTCCAGAGTGTGTGGGAGTACTCCAAAGAGTACCGGGAACTCCATCGCCCAGGGCCCGGGGCCAGCCGAGGGGCGCAGGGCGGGGTAGGGAAGAGAGAAAGAGAGGACCGTATGTAAAAGGCTGGGAAAAAAACCCACGGTGATTGAATGGAAAGCGCCTATAGCCTCGCAGGGACTTGTACGGTGACCGCAGGTGCACTCTGCGAACCTTTTCAACTCATTCGTTGGCGCCGCTCCGCCGTCATATTTGTCGCAATTACCGACAAGGTCCATTATACCAGGCCGTGAATAAATCATTACGGGAGGGGAGGGGAGGGTATAGGGTAGGGAGGGGGAAAGAACGGGCGGGAGGCCGAGGACCCGGCTGGCTCTGCGAGGTGTCCCCGGTCCTCGAGCGGCGGCCCGAGCTAAACCCATAGTAAACGCACCGAGCCCCGAGATCCAGGGGGTGACTTTGGCGAGATTATTTACCATCTCCACCCCCCGAGCTCGCGCTATGGGCTCACTCACGAAGCTGGAGTGCAAACTCGTCTTGAAATTGCTGCTCTAATTAGCCGAGACGAAGTATACGCGCCTCTGGATTCTTGTCAAACCTCAGCACCCCCTTGCCCGTTTCTGAAGACCGGGCTGCCAATTACCCCCTCATCGACCAAGTACGGAGGAATGCGATTGGGGGGGCGACCTATGGCGACTTCACCGCGGGGGCAACAAATTGGACGATTTCTCTGCGAGGCACGGCTTAGGGTGGGCTGCCCGAACGATTACCGTGCGGATATTACGGGCCGTCGAGTTGAGCACGTGTGCGGTCCGTAATTGGCCGCCCGAAGTGGGACTTCTTGATCAGAAGAGTCGGTCTTTAAGTAATTGGGTTGGCGCGTTAAGTTGTTATATACCAGCGCGGCTGGTTACGCGACCGCCCTGGCAGGTTTCGTGACCAGCGCGGCTGGTTTCGGGACCGGGCGCGCCCAGACCGTGCAGACCCATCCAATGCCTATACGCCGGAGACGTCGGGGTTCCGCCACACAAGCTCGGGTCCGTTGTGCGCGCGCCGCCACAGGCTTGACTCTTGGCGTGGCGGCAAGATCGGGCCCATTTTGAATTTCCACCGCGCCACGTGTACGTGTATACGCGCCACCCGTGCATCTCCACGGTGTTCTACCTCGGATTGTGCGATGGGCATTGGTACTTTCGTACATCGACACACCAGTAGAGCTATAAAAGTTGACGGACTGCTGCAAAGTTAACTAGCTGAGCAGATCTACCGAGGATAGATGGAGGGGACGTCCTACATGTAACTTGTCCTGTACCGTGTTCCGGTCCGTAAATTGTAACCATATAAACCATGGCGCCGTATTGTGTGCAAAACACCATAGGGAAAGTCTGATTTAATGGATTCGACAACGAATACTAGTATAAAGGATAATGAATAATGTATAATGGATACTAAGTTAGAATGATAGGAAATAAATGATAACGATTGCTCGCATGTTTGTACTATTTGAATCAAATCAAATCGAATCGAAATGAATGAAATGAAGGCAACGGAAATCGAGCTAAACCGATTCTAATCGAACTGAACAAAATCGAATCGATTCAAATTGATAGAAAAACAGAAAGATAAAACGGCCTAGACCAATACAGATACGGAACAGCCGTAGCTTGCCTAACTCCTACACCCCTAATGCCTACACAAAATATTGATTATCGTCCCCCAAACCAAAATGCCGCTTTCTATATGCTCACCCTCTCCGAACCTCTCACCCGGAAGCGTCTAGCCTATATTAAAGGGCATATTCAATGGATTAAAAAAAAAAATAATTATTTTCTAGGGGGCTATTTTATACCTATATTTTGTAAGACAATTTTGTTGGTGCGAGTCGATTTTAATTTGTAAAATTGTAACTGAAAAACATAAATAATAATAACTCATTGAACGCATTCCTCACCATCTTTAACGGCAGAGTGAGAGCTTTTTGCTATAATTTATCCCCAACTGGTGACGTTGATCGTTCAGGCCTCGATCAAAACAACTTGGCTCAAAGTGCACTGAGCAGATGGCCGAGTGCTCGGTTGGTCCTGAGACCATTTCGCCCGAGTCAGCTTGACCTTCGCCGTTCAAATTCTTCGAAATTTGGGGTCAGTAGGAAAACGATAGAGACTAAACCCATATTTGGTGCTCTTTCTGCAACACGCCGTAACACAGGTCAGTGGCATTCCAGCATACCGACCTCAATTACTCAGATGAGTACGGCGACAAACTCAAGAAACTGCAAACAAAGTTTGTGTGAGGCGTATAGGACGTCACACACCCGACCGATCGAGATGCCACCTAGAAACGGGATGTGATAGCTGATCCGATCTGCGGAGCTACGTCACGATTTTACGTCACGATTTTATGCTAATAAGGGCAAGGGCGGAGCATACTGGACACCCCATAAATACGTTTAAATTTTTTTGATTAAATAAACGCGGTTAACATCAAAGGGGAAATTGGCAAATATCTGTTGGAATGGAATCACTTTATGACTTGAACCAATAAACAAATCTATTGCATAGGCCCTTTAACGTTTTAGGCACGGCGTGCCGTACACACAGCGAGCCCCCTGTCCAATAGACCGTGCCAAGTAAGCGCGCCCGACCATGAGCCATTTTACGCTCCGTTGTATTTGGCGGGTATTTTTGGAAAAGAAGAGGTGGGGAATATAATCATAAAAACTAAAACATTAACGTGTCGACAGTTCGCACGGCGAAGTGTGACGTGGGCCAATGCACCGTAGAAAAGGACGGTGCGCGTATCGATCGCTTCCCATCAACTGCACGGATCGACCCTGACCTTACACGGGGGGTGCTTACTTTAAAACGGGTCTAGCTTTATCAAGGACGCCCGCCCAAGATTCGCAAATCACTCTAAAAAAAACACACAAAAAAACCTGCCCGAAGCGCAAAAACAGTCGGCTGACCTCATCGATGACGTCAGGGGCGCCGTAAACGACGAACAGACCTCGGTCGGGAACAATCGAGGGACATCGAGTCGCTTCCATCAGATCGTCTCTGGACTTATCTCAATATGAATCGACATGGATCCCGTGATATTTGTTTATTTTTGCCAACTGGGAGCTTCTTTTCTTTTGCGATCGATGGCAGTGGCGACTCTTTGGTTAAAGGCCCTGTTACAACATCGGTACAGCTAAAAAGATTGCCACAGTTTGTGTGTTAAACCATTAAACATTCCAAAAAAGATATCCTGCGAAGGTTTGAGTTCCAACGGTAATCTGAGAAAGTAGAAAAAGGCAAATAACCGTCACGGTTTTGCAGCACCGTTCTGTAGCGTAAGAAATAGTTTCTTACTCGCGAGTAAACAAACAAAATTGTCGATGTTTGAGTGAAGATTTCTCGAGAAATACATCACAGACCGTAAGATGTCAACGTGATGATTCTATCATGACCATTTACAAACTGTGTGAATCAGAAGCTAATCTGTAGACATCGATGTTTTCCGATCTTCCCAATGTTGTATTGGGCCTTTAACTACAATTGCCCGGGTTTTTGTGTTGTCATTGGGCAGCAGAAACGTTTATTCATTCGCGAAGACGGAACAATATGAACGTCATTCCACTCTGTGTCTCTGTTGGGTCAAATCAGACCACACGAACCTGAATCCACACGAACTCGAGTAAATCCGTTTTTTTTTAGCGTTTTGGAAAGTATAAATCAAAGTTTGTCTCAAGTTAATAAATTGAATATAGCCCCTTCTCTAAAGTACAGAATTAGAGTTATTCGAACCTATCAAAGGAAATTAAACCGATTGAAAATATGTTGCATCAAGGATCAACTAAAGAAAGTTGAACTTTCTGACATTGAGTTCAACTGGTCTGCGTTTGAGATAATAATGGCATGACAGAAATCAGGTATTGTTGAAATAACCGTTTCTGGTCAAGCCCTGCACTGTTCAATCGTAAGGAAATTTGTTCGGTGCACGAAAATATGGGCCGTTAGCCTCCTTGCTCTATGCATTTGAAAGGCTCGGATCTGCTTGACTCGGGGTCACACTAAAAGTTACTGCACATTTCGATAGAGCAGGTCTCGAGCTAGGATTGATGTTCGACCGCAAGAATTGGCAGTAAAATATGCTTTGTTAATTTAAGTTACTACAAACGAACTGTTGCAAACTGCTCACTGACTAAAATGACCTGCAATACATCAATCTCCAAATTTAGAGGGCCTGACGTTTCGATCCTAGCAGGATGATACATTACGGAAAAAATGGGTTCCTTGATGGGCAACTACTGCCACGGAGTGTAACGAAAGAAGTGGGGGAAGTTCCACAGAGGCCGCGACTTCTTGGGCAAGTTATCGTTATGTGTACGGTGTTTTTGAGTCGCCACCTCCTTCCCCTGTTCCC
>OX465108.1:4215831-4263331 GCA_949987565.1 Luidia sarsii | reverse complement strand
CCTTATTTTTTTATCTCCTCCTCTCTCTCACTTTTAGTATCTCTGTGTATCTCTTGTCTCTCTTCGTCTGTATGCACCTTTCTATCTGGCTCCCTGTCCACCCTTTTCACTCATGCTACCTCACTTTACGTCACTTTCCCGCGGGCGCGTGCCGCATATCACGCCGTAAATCGCTCAATGGCAATGGGACTGCTGCTCTGCACGCCATTAGAGCCGGGCGCGGGCCGGCCGAGTCCACGTCACGTCGGCCAATTCAATTTGCCGGAATTGTCGCCCGAGACAAACGCGGGTCATCTTGCCAGTACAAAGCGGCTGGAAACCTCGGGAGGACGGCCGATGGTGGGAAACACGAGAGCTGGGCAACGAATCGGCTTTCAAAAAGACTCAATCTCGAAGACAAATAAAACATTCCCCCACGATGCGTAGAATATTCCAGCAAGAGGTTCTTTTTTTCGAATTCACAAACTGAACACTCATGCGACTTTCAGGTCCGATGATAGCGCAACCCGACCGGAAAAATAATATGCCTCGTCAGTCAGGTTCGTGCGTTCGACTGGAATGAACCGTAACGAAATGCCCATTGCAAGAACGGATTGAGGTCAACACTTCAAAAAAGAAGGCTTAGTGGACTTGGCATTTCCATTTACATGCATATACAGGTAAATGTTTGCCTTTGTAAATGACCGTTTTTGGCATTCATGCCTGTTATCAACCAATCACCATTTTAGGAAACTCTTCGTTACAATGTACACTAAATAAACCCAAATTGCATTTAATTAAAATCCATTCCCCTTTGTTTCGTTATCCATTCCATTCCGTTCGTTATCCATTCCATTCCGTTCGTTATCCACAAGTCACATTTATCGCACTGATTGTAGACTGCAAAGATAAACATTTGACATATAACAATATATTATAGCCCACCCTAAAATGATGCGATACAATTTATTATCTTCCCTTGTCGCGGTAAAGCAAGTGTATAAAATAAATCATAATCGGATGGCTGTAGTTTGTAGTGTGTAAATTGTATATTTGTATAGCATAGCCACTAATAGGGAAAAAAACAAAATATTATAATGAATGGGACCATATCAGTGAACCAATTATGAATATATATCCAATATAAAGTTCATCGGAGATTCTCCAGCCTATATCCATTTGAATAATTAAGTAAATCCACCTACTTTATGCATCGCAATATCCCATCCAATTGAAATAAAAAAAGCCTCCTCTTGTCCATATTTTGCTCTTTGGATCCAAATTTTGATTTACTTCTGTCCTGGTTTATCGATTTATCACTTACTCTTTATGGTATTTCATGCGGGCATGTGTATTATGTGAAATATCCTATTCGGTATCTTCCTCAAACGTAGCGCTTGATTCCTTAAAAACGCAGGATAAATTAAACCGTCGAGTAATACATGTACGTTGTTGTGTCGGGGATAGATGTTCTGTCTGACTTGATTTTTCACAATCTTGGATAGAGGTGAATGGCAGCTTTAAGTACCACCCCTTGTGCCTCGGCCTATATAAAGACGCCTGAGCATGAGCCCTATCCGAAATGGACAGGAAACAAGTCCACACCAGACAGCTGTTTTGTTCGCTGCATTTTCTATTCTACTTCAACAACAAAAAAGGGAACGAAAAACCCGCGTACACCTTGCACTCATTTCATCCCTCTGGGGGAACACATTTCTGTCTTGTTGACTCACATAACCCGCTTGTTTGTTCGTGTTAAAGTGACCGATTGGCTGATATAATACAGGTATATGGTGCCACTCTCGTCAGTATAGCGAACACACGCGCTGCCAATACGACTCCCGCTTCAAATATACGCTTATGACTGCGCTATAACCGAAGTGCCCATATTATGATATCCCCGCCACTAAACAAAGCTGGGTATTGTGGTGTGATTGCAGGGCCCGGCTGTATTCTGTCTTCCAGGAATCAACGGCGCTAGATGAACTGACCGCGAGAGAGTGGCTCCATCGCGAGAAGAACAGACGGTGCCAAGGCAGGGACAGAAAAAAAAAACCGTGAGAACGAAGCTACGAAGACGAAGAGTATAGTGCCGTGTGTATTTCCCTGGTTTCAGCCCGATCGGTCGATACTCGCAGGCATCTTAATTACTGGGCAAGAGGTTTGGTAGGAAGTCTGTCAAACCAAGATCGTCGACGGAGAAAGGAAAACACCGGATCACTCCAAATCAGCGCCCTAATGTGGGTTGACCAATAATGCATATCTAACGTGGCTTTACTGCCACACAGGAAAGAGAAGAAAAAAACCCAACGGACCAATGTAATAACCAAACATTAGGAAAATATTTCACCGACTTCCTGACAAAGACAAATCATCCATCAGATGATACGTGACGTGGCGTTCTAACTACTCTGCAAAAGAACATTCACCTGCCATTATGTTTAAGTAATAACCTCATGTTCGCCTGTACGTAATAGGATGCACTTTTCTAATTATTAGCCTACCGAGAGTAAATCTCTATTACACACTATGCAGCTGGCTCACAACGACCGCTCGGTTCAGTCGGGTATTATGACAATATCATTCTAATTCCAGAAAAGGTCCTGCGTGGCCTTGTGGTCACTGTCTCGTGTCACGGTGCGGCTCCGCCGTGCCGCCGGCGGTTTTTTTTTTCGTAGGAGGGTTAGGGGCAATTTTCATTAAAAAAAAAACATACGAAAAAAAAAATTACGTGTGCCGCCGTAAATGGCGTCCCGGTCCACCAGACATCTCCCCGCCTCGCTTTGTTAAATTGACGACATCATGGTAGGATTCATGCAGTGACTAGTTTAGAGGGCATACCGTTGCGGTCACAAGTTAATGGCCTCTTCATGTCGCCATTGGTGCGGGCTCGTCGCTGATGTGTTGACCATCAACGGTTTGGGTAATGACATTAGATATCTCAAAAACCCCTTGAACTCTCAGACAAGGTCGATCCTATATATATAAACCTTAGTTGCCGGTTACAGTCCTCTGCTTGGCTATCTTTGTCCAAGCTATAGTTCGAAACATCAGGGTGCTAGCCAAAAATCTACCCGCATTCTATCCTTCGCAGGTAGTAGTCCAGTTTATCCTTGTCCCTATAGTATATATAAAGACATCACGAAGAAATATTATGACCTCAACAGAGCAACAGTTCCCATGGGCCGATTTTCACGCTCATGTGGCTTCATGAAATCGGCCCCGGTGGTATTGCTGCACATCATTGCTTATGCTGCATGGGGACTTGAAATAACAGGGTGGGAGTTGCGTTTGGAGGGGTTGACAGAAACGTGGTTTAATTTCATTTCGTGCATGGGCAAACCACAAGCCACATTCGGAATTGGCAGGGGGTGAGGTATTAGGTCAGCTGCAGGCTCGGGCTTATCGAGTTCAGCGAGTGGACGCAGGGGCGGTTCTTCCACGCTGCTGTCATGTACTGCATGTTGACGGACAGAGATCGGAGTTTCCGATAGCCTACTTGTTCTGAGGCTTGCTGCAGACCGAGCAGCGCACGACCGTGCAGTCTATTTTTTTTGGGGGGGGGGTCGGGTGAATGAAAACGTTCCACCCAATGTACGCCTTGACGACAAAGCACGGACAGGAAGACTGGTGCAATGCATGTCAACGGTGAGCGGACGCATATCCTTTTCACCCACGCGACCAAACAAAAGAACTGCCGCCACGTTGGACCGCTTTTTACGGAAATTCTACCCACAATCCTATGGTACAACTGATGTTTACATTGTGCGCTAGCATCGTAAGGCGGTCCAGTATGACGTCACGTGGAAAAGGTCTATATAGGAAACTACATAATGTCCGTTCTCACTTCCATGATGTCACTATAGGTGTACATCATTGGACGGACACGTCACAGAACCAACCGCTTCTGGGATGGCAACTTTTCTTAATGCAAAATCGCCCCCAAAACAAGGCTATAAAACCAGTCAAGGTTAAGGGCTATGGAAAGAAAGAGATAGGGAGAAACCAAGTAAGGCAGGAGATTGAGGAATCGTCATTTCTCTAGGAAAGGGCAAGATCGTACGCTGGTGTACATGGGAAACATGAACCGGGAAGGGAATTCCAGAGAGAGGCAGAACGTGGGAAGAAGCTTTATTGATATACCTCTTTGCACTACACCTTGGGAGAGAGAGAGAGATCTACGGCTGAGAGGAGGCAAACAGCCTGGCTGCTCGCTTAAAATATCCAGACTGGGGGAATCATGTCGGAATCGTGAGATCCCATGACCTGCTTGCTTCTCTTTTTTTCCTTCGAAAAAACACCATAACCAGTTGTCGATTTCACCAAACTCATCTTAACTTCCAATCAATCGCAAGGCAATGAGCGACGCACATAAACCATACGGTGTATCACAACTTACGATGAGTTATCCATCGTAAGTTGAGTTGCGATGCATCGTAAGGATTTGTGAAATCCACCACAGGTATAATACTTTTAGTCGTGCAAATGTTTCCTGGCAGCAGTGGATCGATCCAGGCCTGTATATTTGATCAACAATCCACTCCTTTATACTTGATTTGTAGTCGTAGGTGGTTCTGTGGGCGGACCCACTTGGGTGGGGTGAGAATGAGATATCCCCCGGAAAAAAAGTCACCCCGTCAAGGAGATAGACGGAAATGGAATGAGCGCTGACAGAATGTATCTCGGTCACGCCCATGCAATCGCCGTCCACCGCGTGCGTGCATTATTCATGCGCCGTCCGACGCTCTCATCGCGGGGCACATTTGTCGCCGACATTCCTGGACTGTCAGGGACTGAGAGCGACCTTTGATTGTTTGTCACTTCCCTCCCAGTCCCACACACACACTCTCTCTCGTCAACTTTCCTCGACTTCTTGCCTTTTCTTGTTTGTTTTTTTTGTGTCCCCTCTCTCTCTGTCGTGCGCTTTCCCGAGAACAGCAGCTCTTTGACACGATTCTCGAGCCCAATATATTATCTGCATTAGCTGGTGCGAGTGCATGGCGTATATATATACGCAGACACTGGTGTTGAGTCCAATATATCATCTGCATTACGTGGTGCTAGTGCAAGACATATATATAGGCAGAGGCGGGTATATTTCGCATATTTCCCACGGTGGTGAGACTCAACTAACTAACATAACGCTGCGCAATCGTTAAACATTAGGCACGACGTGATAGTGTTTAGGATACCACTTCGTTCATATCTCATTTGCCGCGTATATAGTTGAGGTTCATTAAAGTTTCCTTAGAGCAAAAAGTTGACTCTGCATAAGTTGGAAGCACTTTTGACCAGCATATTGTAACCTTTCCACAACGAAACATATAGCTTTTATAAATAACTTGGATGAAGACAAATAGGACGGTCTGACGTTTAGATCCTAGCAGGCCATTTCTCAAAGGCGATTTTGATAAAGAAATGGAATTATCGGCTACTACCGGTTTCCATAGATAACGTAAAAACGTCTTGTTTTCATAGTGTTTGTCATATAGTCTTCAGGAATTTATCATGCGAGCAAAAACATGTAAAGCAGCGTTACAGGACATATCGGTTGGGCAGTCTTCGGGAAAGTAGACAACATCATGAAAAGCTGTAAGGCAAGTGTGGGGATAAACAGGAAGGCCTCCAACATTCTACCAGTTATGACATGGGTGTGAGAGGTTGGCACTGAACAAGACCATGCTGGAGAAGCTGGCAGTGACACAGAGGAAAATGGAGCGGATTATGCTGGGGATCACCCTTCAGGACCAAAAGCGCAACACCTGGGTCGCAAATCAAACTGGTAGTCCTTGACATCAGCAGCTACACCGGTAAAGCAAAACGCACATGGGCAGGGCATGTTGCAAGGTTTTCAGACAGTAGTTGGACCATCCGAGCTACTGGACGCAGCCCTATAGAGACTGGATGAGGAAACCAGGTCATCCGAAGACCAGGCGGAGAGATGATCTCAACAGAGTAATTGTCCCCATGTGGTCAAGGACAGCCGAGGACAGATGTCAATGGATGCATTCCTGGGAGGAGCTACTCATTTCAGTGTGATACATGCCCTGGATATGGATGTGGAACCGGGCACAGGCCAAGCATAAAACAACGGAATACACCGACCACGATCCGGCCAGTTTTGAGTCGCAACGCCAAGCACAATGGGATTCGGGACCGCGCCATGCATTCTCTGAAGTCTCCCGCGCTTCCGACGGACCGTCAGCCGGATTAGGAGCTGAGGTAAAACAGTAGTCGGATTGCGGTCGGACTCATGTAGGATTGGTATCGGATCCGAGACGGATTGTAGTCGGATCGCAGTCGGATTCCCATGTCGGTTCGTACGCAACGCACTGTGATCGATAACCTTTACGGAGGTGCACTCTTACCTATCCACACGGCCACGTTGACTATGATCGCCTTGGTGGTCGTCCGCGTGTTGCGGGACTTGACGGCGTGGACGATGAGGAGGTAGCGGTCGATGGACATTGCCGTCAGGGTGCAGCACGTGGCCTGCACAGTCACCTGGACAGTGGAAGGAAGGGCAACCGAAAGGGTGTGAATAAGACGAGAAAACCAATCCTCTTATAAGATCGAGGCTTTTTCATAACACAACACGGGATATGACCAGAGTTCCGCACTGTATTGCTGTGTTCTAAAGTCTTCACGGATCTTTTCTGTGATATACAAACATTTTGCAAACTGCTTACTGACTAAAATTACCAAAATGCAAATCTAAAAATTTACTGGGCCTGACGTTTCGATCCTAGCAGGACCTTTCTCAAAGGGCCTTTGAGAAAGGTCCTGCTAGGATCGAAACGTCAGGCCCACTAGATTTTAAGAATCTTTTTTGTGAGAAAAGGTAACGGCCACAAGTCGTTCAAAAACGCGAAGGAGCGAGTCAATTTTTTCCCCAAATGTTCCTTTACTGTGGGCGAGAAAACGTAATCATTTGAACCCGTAATGCCAAAGCTTAAAGTCCCTTAAAATCCAACTAAGATTTAACACTGGAGAAGACGAGTCACGTATACACGAGTTCAAGATGTGGTTGAAACTCGATACAGGGCTAATCTTATGATGTAACGGCTTGGGATCGTTATCTGCCTTTGTCTCCGAGATCCGAGAGATGAGATGGGTTTTCGGTTTGGTAAATTTATGTGTTTTCTCGCCCCCAAACAAATTTCAAATACCGCAGCCGAAAAAGCTATAGCGCTACGGTGTACTGTACTTTTTCAACGGATGTCTGAGGTTTGAGCCGAAGACGGAAGAGGAGCTTTGAGGTTCATCACTACAATCACAGACTGCATTGAGGGGCGATCTGCAAAGTTT
Source organism: Luidia sarsii (assembly GCA_949987565.1). Classification (NCBI taxonomy): domain Eukaryota; kingdom Metazoa; phylum Echinodermata; class Asteroidea; order Paxillosida; family Luidiidae; genus Luidia; species Luidia sarsii. Next base: position 4,256,044 of record OX465108.1, on the reverse strand, counting down.
TCCTCTTGCAGCGATGGTAAATCGCTAATGCACAAATACTACGAGTGATGATAAGACTATACGTTATAGACCTAATGTCTGCCGTGCTAATACCGTCCAAGGGCTTGGATCTACGGTAAGTGGAGTAGTGCCCTTCGGAGTTTGACTCCATCTCCCCCGCCAGCCCTCAGTGTGGAGGACGGGTTATCACGCTCACCGTCTCTCCGAAATTCGCGTGCAAATATACTGGCTCGCTGCCGGATATTTGCACTACTGACGGGCGGGGGTGGTAATTCCCCGTCGCGTCCCCGATCGCCAATGGACGCGGTATAAGGTCTGGGCAAAGCATGCGACGTCCACTCGCCAGGAGCCAACACCGCGCCAGTCTAGGCCCGCAAGTGCAAAGGTGTGACAAGTCGGATATCAAGATAATCTATCAGAAAGTAAAAAAATGGGGATGTTTTGACGTTGAGTGTCGCCTCCCCCCGAAAAAAAAACCAGCCAAAATCAGTCAGGATTGGCGTCTTAATCCTGAAATATTTGAATTACGTCGGCCGCGAGCCGCTATATACCTGATTTGTACTTGTCATAAACGTCAGTCGCGGGTAAAACCTGTCCCAAGCTGAAACGGCAAACGGTATATTTAGGTGGGGGTCAACGTACTGGTGACAAGTCTATGTCAAAAACATCATTATCAGACGACTGCTGCGCAGGCCATCACAGATCTCCATAAAACGTCAAATAGACGTTTTTTTAACGTAAGGAATTCGGACGCGTTGGTTTCCGTTAATTTTCTGCATACTTGTTAGTTAACTAAACGGTCATTGTTTTCTGGACAATCAACGGGCAGTTAGCGCACAACCCACCGAGACTGTGATTAAAAGAGGTAAAGTATTATTGCAAAATGCTGATTCATCACGTGTCCTTAAAGGCCCAATCCAACATTGGGAAGATCGGGAAACATCGATGTCCACAGATTTTCTATACACAGTTTGTATAGATGGTAATGATATATATAGAATCCTCATGTTGAAATCTTAGGGTCTGGAATGTTGTACCTTTTTTCACTCAAACATCGACAAATAGTTTATTACTCGCTAGTAATAAAATATTTCTTGCACTACAGAACAGTGAGAAAACCGTTACCGTTGTTTGCCTTTTTCTAATTTCTCAGATAACCATTTGAGCTAAAACCTTCACAGGATTTTTTTTGGAATGTTGTATAGGGCCTTTACATGTACGATTCCTTAAGAAGTTAGAGAGAACTTCGCTTCGATAGAGGACCTTGCGCCATTCTCCCTGATTGATATGCAACCTCGTCCTTCTCCCAGCAGCAACCTTGCTTTTCCACAAGATACGCAAATTGCACAGCATCATGTTTTCATTATCTACCTCAGTTCAACGTTGACATTTCGAGTGAAATGTTACAAGGGTATGGAAATTCAATAAAATTCTTGTTTTCAATGGCGTCATTTTTTTTGGTAGGATCTTATCAAACAATGACACAGACTTGGTCCGGGGAACTCAGCTCACTTTCTGTAATTTTTTTTCACCAGATGTGGGATGACGGAACCAAATTCGGCTCAAAGACGGAGCCGTCATTTTTGAAAAGGAAGATCTCAATGAGATACCACCATTCTCCGAGTTAGCTGCTAATTGACAAAGCACAATATTATAAGACAGGAACAGTTTTTTTTTATTCAGTCTAGAAAAACCGGGGTCCTCGAAATGAACGCAACACAAATATGGCCGGTACAGATGTTAGGAATCGATGTAGGTTGCAAGACGATACGGATGTACACACACACGGAGATGTCCCAGTGCAAACACGCGGAGGACAGCTCAACGACAGCCGGGAGGATTAAATATACGCCTATGTGGGCGTGGATCAGCGAGGGTAGCGGAACGGTTGGAGAAGGGGGAGGCGTGCTTTTTTGCGTGCCGGGGACATTGGCTGCCCGCACCCAGCCCCTATAGGGGGTGGAAGGAGGGGTATATCCAGGCCCGTCATCGGTGGGAAGGGTGGATCCTCACGTCTAGGAGGTGGTGAAAGCCCCCCCCCCCCTCCCCCACTTCCCCCAAAAGGAAAAAAAAGGTGAACAAAACAAAAACACATCTTTCGAGGTTGATGCTGCCTGCGGCAATACGGAGGGAAACCAGCTGCGGTCACGTTTAGCCGACACGCGTGGCAGTCATTACGCCACATTTGGACCTGATCCCTTCTCCTTTCGCGCCTCTGCCTATCCGTTCCGGTGTGTATGGGGGGGGGGGACTTTAGACGTTCTCTTCGCCCGAGGGAAAGCTGCCACTGCTCTGCTGGTCATCTCGGACGCGCGGCTTGGGGGCACGCCGACTTCGTTTTGCCAGGTCCGCCCGTAACATATCGTCCGCGATTAGCGTCACGCGCCCCCACCTCCCTCCCTCCCGCGCCCCGAGGTAGAAAAAGAAGAAGAAGGAAAGACGGAAAGATGTCCGAGCTAGAAATTGGCCCAATAAGTCTTGCCTCATTACTGTCGAGTACAGAACGGGACAAGATCAAACTTGTGACGGGCAACGGGTGGCATCCGTGCGCTGCAGCCACGAGTATTATTCCCGGGCGCTTGTGAGCTTATTGGTATCTCGTCCAGTGAAATCAATAGTGACACGCGCGTTCTATCTGAGAAGAAAACCACAAACCCATAATGGAGGCTCCTCTCCTCGCGTACAAATCAATGGGATGGGAATTTGATGCAATCTGACTTCTGTCTGAAAAAAAGGGGGACATAAAATTACAAGTCCGGGCGAGATTCGAAAGTTTTGTTTTGTGGTGAACTGTTTTTCTACCTAGAGTTGTTTTAAATGCGATTTTTGTTTTGCAAATGTCGACGGAGCGGCAGTGCCCGACCTCATGCCCTGTACATCAACCCTTAATCCTCTTACGTCGAGCAGGACAATGACACCCCAAGAGTGATCGCCTCAGTGAAAATTAAGTGGTCACAGAGCGGGAAAAAAATCAAATACGACCAGATGTTCCACTTTATTTGGTCACAATGGAAGTCTACCAGTGAGATTTGTAAGTGCCATTCGAACGGTTACCCTAAAAGCAGGTAGGCCTATATACAAAGCCAATAACGTTTCCCCATGACGAAACCGGCAAACAAATCTCTTGGAAATTCGCGAAGAATTCGCAGGCAGAGCTGAGCGAAACGGTTTCCACGAAAAATAGGCGGAACCGCTATACGTGCCTGGGATGTTTTTTTTTTTTTTGCACTCCAGCTAGCTTTCAGTCTCACAATGTGCACTTTGAGATGGAAAACTGCAGCAGCGCTTTTAAGCCATACCGAGACGGAGCCGACGATCCGTTTAACGCATAGAAGACACTATCGACGTTATTGGTGATTTAGACGAGTACGTACTTACTTGGTTACCTTCGGCAGACTCCGTTAAAAAACCAGATTCGTATACGCATCATATGAAGCGCGCGTGCTTTCACCTGAATCTCATAAACTTGGGAACATCTAAAGGTCACTTTTAAACAGCTAAAGTGGTTCTTCCTTAGTATGGAGAAAACAAAAGCTTTTCGGCTAACAACGACAAAGCTTCTGACATACGTGGGGAAGGTAAGCGCCAGCCCCCTTGATGCTTAAGAAAGGCTAGGGCTCTACATATGAGCGAGCGAGACCGTTACATCAGCCTCAATACGGCCCGCACGCTCAACTCCCTCACAGACGCAGATGTTCCCTTCTCAAGAAACCTGTCATGCCATTAGCCGTTCCTTTATTGCCAAGTGATCATGAGAGAGGGAGAATGCTTTCGCCTCCCATCAGGTGGTAGAAATATAACGTAATAACATTCATGTCAGACTCCCCCGGGAAGAGGAGAGATGCCGGCCCGTTAACCAGTCCATTTCATATCCCTCCCCTCTTCTGAAATTGATCAGGTGGGTGAGCTGCGCACGATGTCTACTTTAAAGTGCACCACTGACGACCTTGACATACTCGACGGAGACATAAGACTAATACAAAGTGAAACCGACAAGGCACGTGGGGCATAGTGGAGTGCTCAGAAGTGAGACTGACTCACGACGATGACCGACTAACTAAATCATACTTAACCATACTTATTTCTGAGTATAATTATAACATAGACACAAGAGGAAGTCCGCATCAGTTTTGTACATTATACACAAAGGATTGATTTTCCTTTAAAAAAAATTAAAGTAACGAAATTGTATGTACGGAATCATTATACGGGACATATGGATATCATATGGACACAAATAATTATGAAGTCTGCCTTTGGTTTGAAAGTTTTCACTTTTTACACTTTTGCATTTCTCTCTGTAGCGTTTTAACAACCTTGAATGTGAACCAAATTGTACTGTATGTGGACTTAAACACTTTTGTAAAGAGGTGATAATAAATTCCTCTTTTGTCTTTTGTCTTACCACATTTTCAAAGAAGACCACCGCGCGGTGTGCCTTCTAAAGCAGAGCTTTCAGATCCACAAATAAATTCAAATAAATCCGAATATGAGAACCCAGGGGAAAAAATGGTTTCAATCCGCGACAAACCATTTTGTATTTGAGCACGTATTATTAGAGCGCAGTTTCTAAGGCTTTTCCTTTTTAGTTGAGGGCCCGGCTGTTTTCCATCTCCAATTCCCCACCATAACTATTAAATTTTATTTCTCCCGGGTGTTGGCAAAATAGTGGTGTGTCTCCCGCACGGTCGGCGTCCTTGCCCCGAATCCTGAAAACCGAGCTATCATTTAGTGGGCCGGCTATACGTGTACGTGTTCCTCCGTCGCGAGGGACCCGGCAATTTATTGTAAGCGATCTTCCGCGCTGCGAGCCCGGAACAAACGCAGCGCAGATGCTTATAGGCCTATAGCTTTTTATTGCGCTCCATGAACAGAGATCGGTGCGGTGCAGCCGCAAAGACCATCGCAGACCGCATTCACGGGCCACCGTCATTGATGTGGTACTGTATACGGCTCGAGATCGGCGTCGGCCAATCAGGAGACCGGTGTCGCACATATGAGGCCTCAGCGGTATAGTCAGGGAGAAGGTATAGGTAACAGTTCTGTCTGGAATCGATATACGCGCGCGAGTCGAGTTTTTTTTTCACGCTGCACCTAAAACCAGCACCCATTCCGCCAGTCAAAGCGATGGCATCGCCTCGGCTCCCCGTAGATTTACGGCGGGTTGGTAGCAGTCATAGAGCCCATTACAGTTGCAATTTTCTGCTCGATAGGCGCCTGAAATTACATCTGTAATCACCCTCCTCTTTTGGCGAGGCAGGGAAACCCTTCCACGCCAACGTCTCTCAGGAGGGCCTTCTTTTCTTTTCTTTTCCCCGGGTAAAAAAAAAAACCGGATCAGAGAAATGAAGAGAGCGGGAGTAGAGGAAGCTCGATGAGAGAGGCACTGAGAGTGAAAGAGAAATCAAATATGGGAGCCTGGAATCTTGGGTGTCGTCTCCGGAAAGACGCTGAGTGACTGCTATTGTGACGGGCAGATCACTGTGTACATGACTTTTATCGAGTCGGGGATGAAATATCACCGTGCAAATATCAGGGGCGCGGGGGAAAATAAGAACGCTCTCCTACCGGCACTCTGGGGAGACTTTAAAGATGTATGAACAGCCGAATCCTCTATATACTCTCGGTATGATACGTTACTTTGTTTTCCTTTATTGAAATGGGCTTTGATTTAATGCAAAGTGAAGCTCGATAGATCAGCGGTCTTGGTGACTAGCACATTACATTGGCTTTTCCAATAAAAATAATACCAACGATACTATAAAGTTTGAACGTATGGGAAGCCAATTGTGACATTTCTTCCTTATATAATTCAGAAAGTTGAAGTTTAAAGTTAGTTTGATTCTAATAGTTTAATTCTAAAGTTAGTCTGTTTTCTAATAGGCCAATAGCTTATACGAATTTGGTTGTTGCAGTGCTGTATAATTTTTATATCCGAGTTCCTTTATACAATATGTACGGTATGGGGAGTCAATTGTGAGATTTTACCGATTTATACGTAACTTTATATGCCAGAAATCGTTTAATGATTATACTTCCCGAAATCCAAACCGTCACTTTGAAAAGATAAGTGGAAAGACAAATTGATTTTTCGATGGACAAATAAAGTGGTGATTTATCAATACGGCGACATTCATAAGATCAGTGTTCCAACATAGAATTAACCTCGCAATCTAAGAAGTTGATCAGCTTCTTGTTAATTGTCTTTGTTTTCAGAACGAGTCATGATTGAACAGAGCCGGGCTGGCGATATCGCGTGACGTTCTTAAAAAAACTTTTTTTATCGCACGCCATGGACAAGTACGTCGATCGAATTGATCAACTGTCACATAACAGAGAAACGGAGGTCGGGACCGGTGTCGGGTGAACGGGGCACTTACGTAATGGACATCTGAAGCGTTTGCCGCTGAAGGAGCTGCATTTCGGGGAGTAACCCGAGCCTTAAAGCTGGCCTCATCGACACGGGCGATAATGCTCGCGGGTAGCCGGGACAGTGTAACACGGAGAGCGAACGCATACCGAGACTTTCCGGCGTGTCAGCCCGTAGCGGGAGTGCGGTCGAACGACATCAATACGCCAAGCGTATTACGATAACCCGGCCACTTATAGTCGTGCTCTGGAGCAGCGGGCTAGCGTCGTTGAGATCGAACCACATCAGAAGGATAAAACAGAGATGAGGAGAAGGGGAGAAAAAAGGAGGAAAGCCGAGTGGTGATTCTCGCGTGATGTCGACCTACTTCAACGACAAAACACCAATCGTTCTCCGAATCCGAGACACCCGGAGTGTGCTGAGAGCCTACTGGGAAAAAGGTGCTTACACACCGTAATTAGTGGAGAGAAATGCATATTTTTGTAGTTGAACGTTCGTCTGTCCCTCCTTAGAATTTTGGAGGGGTTGGGAAAGGTCAAACGGTGGGCGGACAGAGAAGTCCCCACCCGCCCGATACGGCCAATTGGATCTAGCCGGGGTTTCCTGTTACACGATCGAGGTATCGATATCGTCAGAGAGAATTAGAAGCGGCTTGCCGAGCCGCTGAACGGCCAATCCCTTGATCCCCGAACACTGAAAATAACAACCCCCGCATATGGGATCCCTAAAGTTGTAGACCAAAATGTTGAGGGTCTGACGTCTTAAAAAGCAGAAGGGTCTCCCTTTGGGATAGGACCTGCCAGGATTTCAACATCAGGCCTTCTGCCTTGCTGACTCGATGGGGTCATTAGAAATGACACCGGGTAGAGGCTACGTCAGTAATCCAACGCTGCACTGGACTGACTTCGTATCGTGTTTGTATATAACTGTGATGACGAAATCTCCTTACTAATCAAGCTAAACAGAAACCATGCAGTAGGAATTAGGTACAGGAATCATTGTTCGCTCGCCCTAGACACAATAGGTCTATCAGTCTCGAACCTGTGGCGAAAAGCTCACTGTTTGATGACTTCCTTAGTTCTTCTGTATTGGTTAAGGTAAAATAATCAAAACATGGAGCCTTGAATCAAGGACGGTTCCAATCCTAATAGTATCTGCTTCTGATGTTATTCCCACAAATATGATTGTGATGTTGTTCTTCCAAGAGCCAGGTCAGCGAAGGAACTGCACATTAGATGCTTGTTCGCCGTCCATCATCGCAGCTGGGCCATTAGCATGAAAGCAAACGTGGGAGTCCTTTCTGTCGGTTTTGCGTGGGAACGGGGCGTGAAGAAACAAAAATAGAGGGGGCAAATTGCTTGAGTGAAAAACTACAGGGCCCGGTCACTTTTACCGAGGTAACAGGATACTAGCGTTCATGTCTTGCGTCCACCCTTTTAGGCTCTCCCGATCCGGCCGGTCAAGCCAGAAGGCTCGTCCACGATTCCGTTTCGAGGTTGAAGTAGGCGACAAAAGATGCGTCTAGGACTAAAATGCTAACGTGTCCCACCCCCTTTGATGCAATTCGGTTAGGAGGATAAATATTCATCTGCCTCTCCCCGATTCGTTTGGCCCGTAAAATACGGCTGACCGCTTTACAGCAGCTGCGGCCCCGCCTCCGTCGCCGGATCAATTAAAGCAACAGCCAGCCTTCTGCATGGGTTGGAGGCCGGCTCGTTATCGGTCCCATCCTGGCAGCTCTGATTGGGAGCGCTCAATGCCGAGGCACTGCCAGGCGGTTAAAGGCACACCATATTATTACGTCCGCTCGTGTCTTACGTCTAAGTCCTCTACGTTTACGACGCCATTATGTTGTAAAGGAAACGGTGTGGTGTTGCCTCGTCACACGTGTTTAGAACAAGCAAGACGCAACTTCAGAAGGAACCGGAATCAGGTTTTTTTTTTTAAGAAATGCCAATCGAATACGTTTTCAAAAATGCCGTTTGAATGCATTTCCATCACGCCACGAATTATCCTTGCCCGTTCCTGATGGCGTATTAGCTTTCGAGTGCATGTAGATGGAACCAGTGGGAGCAATTCGAATGTTAATATAACGTAGTTTGAATACAGTGTACTCTGGTTTAACTTAGGGACTCTTCATTTGGACGGCATTACGGCTCACTACGCCTCTAGCGTGACTAGGATTATAGATTCTTCTGCAAACTTTATCATACTAATATTGCCCTAGAGCGAGGTCACGCTAGGATAGGAACGGCTGTTTTTTGTTTATATTTTCGTGTGTTTTTTGTTTGTTTTTTACAAATGCCACGAACAGTATTACACAGATGCATATCAGTGTCTGCTTCTCAGCCTATACGGTGACACAATTTAAATTATCCGCTCGACCCAAAGGCACTGGCAGTTTTTTGTTTGGTTCTTTTTAGAGTGGTGTACATTTCCAGATGATTCTCTGCCCGTGATTCAATGGAGCCGGTATCTTTGACGTGAAGAGATAGAATGGTCATTTGTGCGACTCAAAGGTGAAATATTAGTGGCGTACCAGAAGCACATATCAAAGCGACTGAGGTGAAAACACCTTTCAAAGGGGCCACTCTCTTCCGTTTCTGAAACGAACGAGGTCGGCGACAAACATAGCCTTGTCCAAGTTGGTCTCTACGGTACGGCACCGGGCAGATATTCAGGCTAAACGCAAACCCCGGCACAACGACACTATACCATGCTAGATCCACGGCTGTACACGGCAGGCAGGCCGTGCCGCTGTCATCCGACACACAATAGTATGTGTACGTACTTGTGTACGAGCGTGTACGCAGTCGTAGGATCAGGAAAAGGCTCGCACACGACCTGTACGCATGCAAGCTACGGGCGGGGAATGGCGTGCGCAAGCTATGAGCGGAGAATAGGGCTGTAATTTCGCTCACAACGGTATTGCGCAAAGCATATACAGTATTTCTGAAGGCCGGTTTTAGAATTTCTATATCGTCGGCAATCGCCTCGGTAAAGGCTATATGACAAAAGCAGAAGAGGGGAGTTATACAAATCCAGGAACACACGTAATCGATACAATGTCGCCATAGCTGGCGGCACCTCACACAGAGTCTGTGCCTATACTCACACTCTGACTGAACACCGTTTGGTGTCTACGGCACGCGAAACCTTGAAAGCCCACGGACATGGCAGCTCTTAGCTGCTTGGACCAGGGCTGGATTTCACGAAGCTTTGCGATGCATCGTAACTCAACTCACGATTGAAAACCCGATAAAATCGGCCGTATGGTTTCTGTGCATCGCTCATTTGCTTACGATTGATAATATCTTACGATGGGTTGGGTGAAATCTACTGCTGGTCGGATAGGTCTACGTCGTAACGTCGGACCGATCTGGCGGTCTCAAACGACTATAGCTTCAGCCATAGCGCCCCTTCACAGAGGTTCGCCGTGAATATGAGCCCACTGACGCGGCCAATTTTCCGAGCCGGTCGTTTCCATTGATCCAACGCTTTGTCCTCGACCTCGGCGATTGTCACGCCTCTATTGGCATCGCTGCCTCGCAGGGAAAGACAAATCGATACAGCAAATATGAAATTAAAAACACTGGCAACTGGTGTTAAAGCGTGAACTTTAGCATTCGTATATTCCTATCGTTCAGCTTGTAGCTTGTAGCAAGGTCTATGGCTACCATTCTGCGTCGCTATAGGATACAAGCTGAAGAGAAATTTAAAGAATTGAAATCTGCCATGCTGGACACGGTAGTGTGGAGAATGTATTTTCATGGACCGCGAGAAGGCATTGGTTAGAATGTCATTCGAATAAGTAGTACCGTACATGTAGTAGAGTTCCCGATCATATCGGCCCTGTATCCCCTGTACCGACCCTGTTGATGCAAATGTTTGCCAAATAATGAGTGAGCTTAAGGGGGTGTATCGAACGATATCAGTCAAGCCTCATTTCACAAAGATTCTTGATTATTTGATACCAAGGTCAATTTATGCTGTACCAATCACACTGGTAATTCGAATTGAGATCAAATCACTCGTAAAAAGCTCAAATCACTCGATATACGTATTTTATCAATTATTGATTAATCTTGATTTGAAGCCACGAGACACAGGCAAAGAACCATTAAAACGCGCGCGTTTTGGGCGCAGATTCACATTCTCAGAATGGCCGCGATTTGTCTAGGCGTGGCGACCCCCCGGGCAGCGGAAAACATCCCGGAAACCATAATCATCTGCAGCCCTGCAAGGCCAAATAAAAGCATTAATACAAACAAACACCAAACATGCCATTATAACTGACGTTAGAGAGAAAACAAATGACTCTTGGTTGTCCGCAGTGGTTGATGAACAAACAACACCAAAGCATAACGAACACATGCACGGAGTGGTTTGGGAAGGGTAAACTTAGCTTGCTGGGGGAAAAACCATGATTTCTTAGCTGAAGTTAAAGTCACACTCTGCCGGCCGTAACCCGAGGCACAATTTCCAGCTATGCCTATCTATACCACGAACATGCAGTTGGTGAGCTCCTACTCCGTTGTCGAGTTGCGTTGTGCCATCCAAGCCCAATTGAATGGGAAACAAGAGGAGAGGTTTGTTCTGCTCATCATCTGACGTTCCCATTTCCAGAGAAATCGCTTTCCGCTCGGCCCTGTCATTGCTGTAATCACGTCGAGGAGATAGATTTCACATTCAGTCTGCTTCGTCTCGAATGTTCGCCCCAAACATGTTTTTGGCTTTTTGGGGGGCTCTATCTATTCCTGGCTCGATCAATTCATGCCATTCCCGTTTCCGTTTCTGATTCTCAGTCGAGTAAACGCACATCGTCTCGTATTAAATTCTCACCGACGGGCGTGACGCTTATTAAAAACGTTCGGTCTGACGGGTGCGTAATGCAAGAATGTCGAGCGGAGAATCAATAATTATTTTTTCACTGGCTCCTCAGATCCCCCCGGAAAAAAAATAGAACAGTTGGGAGAGTGGGATTGCGTCGGCGGGAACAACCTCTTTTACGAATGATCGGAAATGACGTGCGCCGCCGCGTGATCTGTCGACTTTGATAGTGCTGCGTATCACGTTGCCTCTTTCGTGAATACAGTAGCGCTCACTGCGTCCGACAATCCGCGGCAAATGGGGGGGGGGGCTTGTATATACAGCGTGCAGTCCAACATTTCGTGGAACAAGGTGACGCGCGCCATTCATCCGCTGGTGCGCGTGCATCGTGCGGGCACCAGCTCTCTCTCTCACTCCCCTCGTCTCCCCTATCGCCCCGGTGTGGCTGACTGTTTCCACCTTCGTCTTTCTGTCCATCACTATCCCCGTCTCTCCGTGCGTCTGCTTGTCGTTCCGTGCGTCCGTCTTTGTCGATGCGTTTGTATGTCTTTATGTCCGTCAGTCCCTTCTATGTCTGACAGTTTGGCTGTCGTGGGCCGTCTCTGCATCTCTCCCTGCCTAAAGTCCACCTCTTCATCCGTCTCTGTGCCTCTGTCTACCGGGGACCAATTTCATAGAGCCGCATCAGCGCAAAAAATGTGCTGAAACGCAAAACCTCACGAGCAACAGGATCCCCTTGCCTATGCCCAAACTTCACTTTTGTTTCACGCTAAGCAAATAAGAGTGGAATACAAGTCAAACGTAATGAACATCACCTTACAGTACGGTTTGTAATCCTGCTTACACAAGAAAGACTTTTCCTGCTTAAGCGGTGCTATGAAATTGGCCCTTGGTCGTTTCCCCCCTGGTTACCCTATGTCCCTGTCCCTGTGAACCTGTTCACCGGCAGGGTTTTTCCCCTCTCCCCTAAATATTCGGGGTTTCTCCCTCTTGTCACCCTCAACCCGTTCATCATGGGGCGGGGGGGGGGAGTCCTGATGCAGGCCCTATACAAATTCATTACTCAGACATCTGCCCAATGAATAATCCTTGCAACGATGGTCGATTCAGAATCTATACGCATGGAGTACATACTGCGTTGATGCCCCGACATGCAGTTTTTGTTGCCCCGAAATCTCCTGGGAAAGAAGAGCAAAAAGAGGACTGCATGCGAGCCCGGAGGGCAAACGCCAATCTTCACCGTCCCTGCGTCGTTTTTATCCGATACTGTAAATTATAAAATTGGAAACAGTTGAGTCTCAAGCGCGGCCTGATTGACGACAATTGCATTGGGATACGTGTGGGAGGGCGGATAATTTGTGGCCATTGATTTCAATCGCTTGTGCGTATAATAAAGAAGTCAATTTAATTTACGACTATTTTCTGTGGTCTCTCTCTCTCCCGCCCCCTCTCTCTCTATCTCCCTCCGTCATTCTCTCCGTCTCTCTCTATCTCTTTTTCTTTCTTTCTCTCTCTCTCGCCTCTCTCTCTCCCCCTCTCTCTCGCTCTCTCTCTCTCTCTTACCCTATCTCTCCATCTCTTTCTCCCCTCTCCCCCTCTCTCTATCTCTTCCTCTCTTCTCCTCTCTGTCTCCCTCTCTGTCTCCCTCCCCCTCTCTCTATCTCTCCCCTCTCTCACCCTTTCTCTCTCTCCCCCCCTCCCCTCTCTCTATCTCCCCCCTTTCTCTTCCTCTCTGTCTCCCTCTCTGTCTCCCTCCCTCTCTCCCTATCTCTCCCCTCTCTCACCCTTTCTCTCTCTCAATTTCTCTATCTCCTCCCCTTATCTCTGTCTGTCTCTATCTCTCCCCCTCTCTCTTCCCTCTTGCTCTCTCCCTCTATCTCCCTACCCACTCTAGACTCTCTATCTCCCTCTCCCCCCCCCTCTCTCTCTCTCTCTCTCTCTCTCTCTCTCTCTCTCCCTCACTCTCTCTCTCTCTCTCTCTCTCCCTCTCTCTCTCCCTCTTTCTCTCTATCCCTCTCTCTCTCTTTCTCTCTCTCTCTCTCTCTCTCTCTCTCTCTCTCTCTCTCTCTCTCTCTCTCTCTCTCTCTCTCTCTCTCTCTCTCCCTCCCTCCCACTCTCTCTCTGAAGCATGAAGGTTACAGTCAGAAATATCAAAGGACAAAGTGCTGCGGATCGGTTGTCCTGGCAACCAATGTGGCGGGCTTCGCCCACCTCTCTGACGGGATCGGGCAGGACAATAAAGCTGTTGTTTCTGCGACGATAAACCGTTCAAATCCGCAATAAGCTACGCCATTTCGCGTATTGAAAACCCTCCATTCTCGACCGTCGTAAACACGCCCTCGCGCAAGTGAAAAACACCCTTCAGCAGACAAATCTTCGTCATACCGATTATTTTTTATTATTTTTTTTTTTTTTGGGGGGGAAGGAGTGGAAAATACCAGGGTTTTGTTCAATCTGAGTGGGAGTGCTATAGTTTATTTAGTCAGGCGGAGCGATGCGTGTCTAAAGAATATGTGGGCGGGAAGACGCGTTCCGATTGAGAGCGGAGCATATAGCTCAGGGTTGGGGAGCATGAATGGTATGGAGAGCCTGTCGTGGAAAAGAAGAGAAAACACAACATGACATTGTGACTGGCTATAGCTGATGAATAGCGGGGAGTGCGCGGCTCTCCAGTAAAAGAAAAACAATCTGAACGGCGAGGAGGGCAAGGGGGTGTAAGCAAAGGCAGGCGCGAAACTTATATACCCAATATGAATGGTGGCATGATATCGTGTAGTGGTGACTGGCTGCGATGTGAGCGCGAGCGACTGGAGACGAGTCTGCGCTCGCATCAGAGCCTATCTCGGGTCCCTCATCACGAGGGTCCTTCCCTCAGACCCGCTGTACTTTAGATTAATGTGCGTTTGCTCGTCCTCTCAGCAACCGTGCCCCGCCTGCGTGTTGACCCAGGCTCCATTTTCCCGGAAACTGATCTTAAAACGCCCTCTCAGTCATAACTGCTGGGCAAAGTTTAACGTCACAGGGCACAATCCCATGGCAGTACTCTACAGAGCCCAGCCGTTTCAAGCATTCAGGCATTCACCCTTGGTCTACGTTAAAAGTGTAGCAACGCGTTTTCAACTCGGACGCTTTGTTGGTGCTCTACGCTCTGGACTAAATGCTACCAATTTAACGGGGTACATAGAAAACTTGCCACTCCACAGCCTTGTTTTTCGGCTTTTTCATGACGGAGTTCGATGCATTTGAAAGCCCGCATACAAGCATTAATTGTGTAAAGAAAAATGGGTTTAGAGTACGTTGTGATCAAAGGTCAGTGTTTTTTTTTACCATTGGTCACACACGGGCTAAATGCGGTTGGCCATCCAGTGATCAGCGCAGGACGACAACGTTCTTGGGCCGACAACGATCTCTTCTCCGGGTGAGGCTCCGCAAACACGGAAGAAGGCAAGCAGGGCGCGGCAGAGCAGAGGGAAGGGGAGGGGGAGAGGTAGGCCCCACTGACCACGAATGGACTTTGTACGTTCACCTCAGCTCGCCCGCCATTTCGGCGGTCGTGGCCCGGCCCTTAATACTGGCGCGTCGCAATGGGGACATGTCGTAAAACCTATTTTTTTATACATCGCCCGCGATATCGCGTTCCACTTCGCAGCTTGTCCATTTTGTTTTGTTGGCTCGCTCATTCATGTTGTGAAAGTTCTTCTCCCTCTCCATTTGCAAGTAGGGGGAAGCTCTTGGGGTTCGTTCAATTCTGCGTCCCCCCTACCTGCGCCGCAGAACCCCCTCCTTATATATACACACGAAACTGTCGAATAGACAGTGGGCCTGACGTTTCGATCCTAGCAGGACCTTTCTCAAAGGCAGAGAGAAAACTTGCTTGCGTCCGTTTGCTCAGAACTGATCGAGTGTCGCCTCTTTATGTAGAGGAGAGTACTTCCCGAGCCCTGGGACGGTCGACCGGCCGTGCACCGTCCAGTCGATAGCATGGATGGGCTCCGATGCGATGATCAATTTTGGCTGCAAGTGGCAGGAACCCTGTCGTCACCGCAATCGCTTTATAAGAGCATTAAAAAAAACCGCGGAGTGCGAAAATAGCGTTTATCTCGTTGGCGGGTATGCGAGCGCGCGTGTGCTTGTGTGTGGGGTGAACACTTTACTTTCTCTACTCTTTCAACGCTGCCTCGGGCGACACATTCATGATGGACGGGGATAAAGGGCTTGCTTATGTGCCCCCTTCACTTACTACGGACACTCGCCTGTGGCCGGCATATCAAGACACTCGCATAATCCAGCCCGATCACCCCTTTTTTCCGGCCTCAATTTCCTCCTCTACGTTTGTTTAAGGGGGTTTCCAGGCAACCATCTCCACCCTATTTTTCCCTTTCCTCTTTATGGACTGTCTTCTCGTTTTCTTCCAAACAAATACAGAATCGGCATCTGGGTTAATCCTTCACGCCTGTCGTTCATTTTTTTGGGCGAAGGTATACCCCCATACGAGGAACGATTTCGATTTTCTTTCCGGATGGCTGGGAGATAAAGGAAGGCGAGAAAGAGTCGTGTATAAAGACAGAGAACAGAGATGGGCAGAGGTTTGGAGAGCGACAAAACCAACGAACTAGACTGAGACAAGGAAAGAGGAAGGGACTTGGATAGAGAAAGAGACAGAGTAAAAGAAAGAGAAAGAGAGACAGGGAAAGGGAAAGAAAAAAGACACAGAGGAAGAGGAAGAGAAATGAAAAGGCGAAGCGCAGGAGAAAGAGCAAGACGAAGAGAAAGATACAAAGAGAGAAAGCGAAAGAGAAATAGAAAAGGAAGAGGAAAAGAAAAATGAAGACAAAGACGAATAGAAATAGAAATAGAAAGCGAAAGAAAAAGGAAGACAAAGAGGAATAACAATAGAAATAGAAAGCGAAAGAAAAATAGATAGATAAAGAGACAGGGTAAGAAAGGTAAAAGGGTAAGAGGAAGAAAACGAGGAAGAGGAAGAGGAAGAGGAAGAGGAAGAGGTAAAGGAAGAGGAAGAGGAAGAGGAAGAGGAAGAGGAAGAGGAAGAGGAAGAGGAAGAGGAAGAGGAAGAGGAAGAGGAGGAGAAAGAGGAAGAGGAAGAGGAAGAGGAAGAGGAAGAGGAAGAGGAAGAGGAAGAGGAAGAGGAAGAGGAAAAGGAAGAGGAAGAGGAAGAGGAAGAGGAAGAGGAAGAGGAAGAGGAAGAGGAAGAGGAAGAGGGAGAGGAAGAGGAAAGGAAGAGGAAGAGGAGGAGGAAGAGGAAGAGAAAGAGGAAGAGGAAGAGGTAGAGGAAGAGGAAGAGGAAGAGGAAGAGGAAGAGGAAGAGGAAGAGGAAGAGGAAGAGGAAGAGGAAGAGGAAGAGGAAGAGGAAGAGGAAGAGAAAGAGGAAGAGGAAAAGGACGAGGAAGAGGAAGCTAACAAACATAAATAGAGAAAAGACAGAGACATTGACGGCAAAAACGGCAGAGACAGAGTGCTTA
This sequence comes from Luidia sarsii, assembly GCA_949987565.1. Lineage (NCBI taxonomy): Eukaryota > Metazoa > Echinodermata > Asteroidea > Paxillosida > Luidiidae > Luidia > Luidia sarsii. The sequence continues at coordinate 4,239,364 of OX465108.1, read as the reverse complement.
ATGCGTACGTTTCTAAACGCCACGGCGTTTGCATGTGAAATAATCACAGACGCTCTGACGTTGTGCAGAGCGGACCCACAGCAAAACCACCCCGTCTCAAGCAAGGGCCGAAACTGGACAGAAAAACAAAACAAAACCAAATGCCACCCCGCAACGCTGCTGCGTGCGTGGACGAGCCGCGAGAATCTGCGAGGAATCAATCAATCGGGAAGACTTGGAATTGACGGGGGCCGAGGCTTCGTCTCCGGACTTTTTTTCGACTCACGTTCGGCAAACGGATTCGCGACGAATGCAAATAGGCTCAGCACTTGAAGAACCGGAGACCACACACACGCACACTTGTAAGGGCGCTGTTGTTTTATTTTTTTCCGCGGTGGCTTTTTTCTTTTCTTCTTCTTTTTCTTCTCCTTCGTGAAATTCTGTCAGTATATACGGGATTTGCTGAGCAATTACTCCGCTCGGTCCCGTTCGGCCGACGGAAGGGACGGGGTCCCTGTCTATATAAGCGGCCAAATTCCCTCGTCATTGTTCCCGTTTCCTCTCGGGTTTCTCCTCCTCCGTCATCTTCCGGTTCCCACAGAGCCCGTAAAAGAACGAGCCCACTTCAACTAGGATGACAAGGCTCCAAGTGGGTGGGTATACACAGGCGAGGGTGCGCAGGTTTTTTTTTCCTCCGCGTCCTATATCTGACCGGGCACAATGACATGAGGAATATCCCACCAAAACACTTTTTGAGTAAACAACGCCTGAAGTTAAAGTATTTTCAAAATTCGATAACAATTTTTTTTTTTTTTGTATTTTCAGAAATTCTAAGTATTAGAGGATATTATATTTTGATATCATTTGAAAGCTAATAGTATACTCCTACACATCAATAGAAAATCTCAAAATCTCAAAAGTGGGGTTATTCCTCATTATGCTGTGCCGGGTCACATATAGCTAGACACGTTCCCCCGCGATGACATTGGTTGGTAATGGTGCGAATGGAAACGAGATAAGAGCTATGTGAGAGTCTCAGATTAAGGGCTTAGTTTGTTTCAAGCAGGCTCCCGATAGTGGGCAAGGACACCATCAACTGGTTCACTTTCACGCTACAAGCAATATGCGATATCGCGCAATCAATGCTTGACCCAGATCCACATCCGTCCGCAAAAAAAATGCGGGACTTCAGGGCATTTTCCAGACTTTTTCTACCCCCGAAACCAAGGAGACACGTGTGGAACCTTGAATATTTTTGTTTTCATATTTTATTCATGCCACTGGTAGGTTGTCACGATCGAATGCGGCGTTTGTGGTTCAATGTAAGCGCGTTCGATTAACCTCCCAGATTAACTACACGCAGCGGTTCAAACGCCATTACGCCGCACTTGTACTGACATGACGCACATGTAGCCAGGACCTAACCGTATCCAGGGGAGCTAACCAAACGCGCCAAGTGTATAATAGGCAATTTTACAAACCAGGGATCCAACTTGTTAAATGTTGGTGCCCCTGCTTACATAAGAAACAGTTCAGCTCTCCTGCATGTAATATCATGACAGCGTATCAACCACTTTGTAGATTGAACAGTATGTTATTCATGATTGACATAAAATGTCATTAAGTTTTTACAATAGTACATGTAGGAAAGTTGATTGGTTCCATGTGTGAGCGGGAACACCAACATATTACAAGTTGGTCCCCCTGGTATATGAATTTACCCATTATACTCTACCACTGCTTAATGCACACGGTGTGCTATCAACGCGTGCCACGCTAAACAGCGGGTGATGTTACTTTAAAAACAAAATGGAAAAATCCACAGCGCGGGGACACACAGGCAGAGATGTGCGCTGGGGGCCCCGGCCGTTATCCGCGGTGTAATTACAGAACGTCGCGCCTTCTATTGGAACCCTGCATTCTTTTTCGTCCACCGCGGCGGTGCCACAAAGAGAAGTGGGGCAGGCGGACGAAACGCTCGGTATCGTCGCGTCTGATTTCGTTCCTTAGCTCGATTACCCAAGGCCGAGCAATAACCGGGCGATCGAGTGCATGAGAGAGAGAGAAAAAAAAAGGTCTCCGCACGCCGGCCCACCGGTAAAGGTAATTAAAAAAAGAAAAACTGCTCCAGAATGGAATGGCTACGACGGCGTGTATCGGGGGTAAACGGGGCCCTATTGTGGGGCGACTGCTCCTTCTGATTGAGTTTTGTTGGGGGGTTGACAGGCAATGCTGATTGCTGGCGGTGATTGAGGCTTGTGCAGGTGTTGAGTGGTGACGGTGGGGGGTGTCGGGTTTGTTGCGGTAGGCTATGCGGTGGTGAAGTTGGCGATTGCGGACGGCCGTGGTGTTGATTGGGGAGAATGAGCACGAGGGGGTGAGGGTGGGGAGGATGGGGAGGATGGGGAGGATGGGGGGGATGGGGAGGATGGGGAGGATGGGGAGGATGGGGAGGATGGGGAGGATGGGGAGGATGGGGAGGATGGGGAGGATGGGGAGGATGGGGAGGATGGGGAGGATGGGGAGGATGGGGAGGGGGCATTGGGGAGAAGGGAGGGGGTTTGGGAGGTATGAGAAAGAAGACGAGGGTGGGGAGGTTGGAGAGGACGTGGAGGATTAGGGGGGGGGGGGTTAGGATGACGACGAGGGGGATGAGGACGATGTCGATGAGGACGATGACACCGGTGACGATTCGAGAGAGATGAGGAGCTACTGAGGAGGGGAGAGTGGCAAGGATTGGCAAGATCTGGGGATGAAGACGATTAAGATACGCAGGAATGGAAGGATGGGTAGAATGACTATAGGTCCGAGGAGAATAGATAAGATGGGGGACGATTTGAATACTTAATGGGGGACCGGGATGGTGCCGAGGATAGAATTAGAACGGAGGGAATATTGCGGTGGTTGAATATGTTGTCGATGGTGAGGAGTTGGGTTTTACGGGGACGATGCTGAGGATGGCAGCGGTGCATGACGAATCACCGACGTATACGGTAATGTCTTCGTGGGATTGGCAAAGTGTAGCCGGTTGTCGGTTTTTTCCCATTACGCTTAGTGCGGTACTGATAGTAACGACCAGTCTGGGTTGATAATGGATACCGACAGTGACGATTCAGTGTCATGAACGCTACTGCACGATAATGGCCACGTTCATCAAGAGTCCTGCTTCAACATCAGAAAGCGACATGTGACCGTGCTGTTAAATCTGTTACGCGCACTCCGCTAATGCCTTATGGAATTGGTTAGTCGTTTCAATAGTAGTTGGAATACGGACCCGCAGGACAGATGAGCACAAAGGCATGCACGCAGCGCAAAACAGAAGGGCAGAGGAGCACACTGGCGCTTTGAAGCGTGGGTTCAGGTTAACAAGCGTCCGTTCTCATCAATCAGTTTCCATATGACTTTTGATCAGCCGGCGGCAACGCTATCACAGACCGAACAGCAAACAGCAGTCGTCACCAGAAAATCGTAATTTCAGTGACCGCACAGAATCATGAACGGCTGTTTGGGTTACGTCTTCGAGTGAGTTCACACCGCCGCAGATAAACGCTAGCGTCATCGGCATGTTTCCGCACCGACATTCAGGCAGTGATTTCCCGTGGGTCTTACGGGACCATGCCCAGTCGACATTTGGTGGGACAAAATGAAGCTCTCCGTGCCCATACTCATCAACGGCTCTTCGCCGAGACACGGGCATCAATTCAAAGCCTGAGTAAATGTGTTGACGATTTGCCGGGATTTCGGAGCGGCTGATTGAAATCCAAATAGCGGAGTCGAGCTCAACGACTTTGCTTCAGACATGCAGTTCGTGGGGGAGTGATTATCTGCGAAGCCGGCTCTCCTTACGAACGAATGACCGGGAGGACGCGCTTGAGTAGCGTCGACAAATGGCCGATTTCTTCCCCTTTACGAGGGACCAATTTGTCGGCCCGGTTCGTGTTTCAACTGCGAGGCCGGCAGCATCTTCGACGTAATTTTCGAATCGCCGCGGGGAGACGAAGGAAGGGGGGAAACTAGGAGTAGGCGAGAGACAGATGATCGATTTTTCCTGCTGCAATTTTGTTATCATACATATTGCGGGGGGAAAGGTTCTAAATGACATTCCCGGAGGCAGACCGCAGAGTGCCCTTGATGCATTGGTGCGCCGCGGAACGGCTACGAGATCGAGGTGGGAGTATTAGGAGATTCTAATCAAAATCACGGCTTCGTTTTCGGCCGAGCCTTGGGCTAAGGCTCTGACAAAGGCTGAAAGAACAAACTCCTCAATGAAAAAAAAAATGACTGTGACTTCCAGCAGTTTTGATGACGGGGAGTTACACGGAGCCATATAACCGATGTTTTTGGCTCGGGCTCTGACTTCAGGCTAGGCGTCGGGATTTATATGGGATCTGCCTACCACCCATAAAGCCCATACAAAACATTGGTAAGAACGAAAAACAGAAATGTTCACAGATTTACATGAAACTTATACAGTTTGAAGATGATCATAGTAGAAACCTCTCACTGAAATATTTCTGCCTGAAATGTTGTATTTTGGAGAAATGAGTCAAAGAAATAGTTTACGTCTCACCGAGATCTAAACTATTTTTCGGCGTTGAATGCTGCATTTTCGCGAAACAAATGAACCGGTTTTCACGATTTTCTCGAGACTCGGTTGGCGGATTGAGCTGAAATGTTCACAGGTGTGCTATTTTATGCATATGTTGGATCAGACAACGTATGGATGCTATTCTTTGACCTCAACCAATGTTGTGTAGGGGCTTTAAGACAACCCACTAGAAAGAGTATGAGGTTTTTTTTTTTTTCGCTCACGTCGACGCCTTCTTTTCGTAATTTGGAAAAAAGAAAACCGGATTGGAATATCTGGCTTCCTGTCGGTTTTTTGTTCATCATTTAGACTCGGGGGACTCCAAATGGAACCGGCGTACAGTAAGATATGGAAAAAATACACAATGTATACTGGGCACAATGAACCTGGGACAGAATCGTTCGTAAAACATCTTGGTGCAGTTCTGCCAGAGATGCTGGCAAGTTTGAAATCCTGCAACGGAAACTTCGACTGCACTCGGGGACTAGACCCGGGACCTCTTGCTTTGCCTACCAGCGCTCTTATACCACCTGAGATATGTTGGCACTCCGGGACTTCATTTGGACCGTAACGCAGCCGTTTGGCTTTTATTTCACCCATTGAGTCACCGGCTGATATTTTGACCAATAGTCGTTCTACTTAGATTTGAAGGTTTCAAGGGTGAGAATAGCAGAAGTAACAGGTTTTCGGTAACACCGTGCACAATTTTTCTTTTGGGTGTGTGGTTCTGAACAGAAAGGGAGGAACTCGACGTTTCGAACAGTATGCTCTGCTCGTCTTCGGAAGACCCAGTGGCTCAAATTGTTGGTTGAATATTGCCCGGCATGATGACACAGCGTGCACGAGAATACATGAAAGAGTATAACGTGGGAAGTTTCCGGTGACGCCATGTAAGCCGTCTGTTAGGAGAAGAAGCATGGCTCTGCAAGGAGGTGGTGACTAGCAGGCTCTTTTCAGAGCCGTACTCCTTCTGGTAAGAGATACCTCACAGTGGCGTTTTTGCAAACGTCCACCTTGTGCTTCCGCCATCTCTATCTTGGCTTTTGTTCCCCTGGCTGTCTGTGTTTGTCCTTGTCACTTTGCCTCTTTGAGAAAGGTCCTGCTAGGATCGAAACGTCAGACCCCCTAACTTTTGGAGATTTTTTTTTCTAGGTAAGTATTAGTTATTCGTATAGAGAGACCTGGAAGGGTGTACTTACAAACTGCATGTAGTTCATGCCCTTGCAGAGCGCGTTGGCCATTGGCATGCCGGCGATTCCGGCCGCCGTGGGGATGGCGCAGATGGCCAGCATGGCCACGTCCGTCACGGCCAGGTTGGCGATGAAGTAGTTGGTGATGTTCTGCATCTCCCGGTAGCGGACGATGATGTAGAGGACGGTGCCGTTGCCGATCAGGCCGATAATGGCGATGACGGCGATGATGGAGGGCACCACGATGCGAACCGGCGTCTCGAACCAGCCGGGGAAACCGGCCGCGGCCTCGCCGTCGAGCTCGTCCCAGTCCGTGTCGCTGCCGTTGCCCGGCGGGCCGCTGCCGCCGCCGCCGCCGCCGCTGCCGCCGTCCAGGCCCCAGGACGGGGAGCCGGTGCCGCCCGCCCACTCGGTGAAGTTTGTGGCCCCGAATAAATCCACCACCGTCGTCGCGATGTCCGTCACGTAAGCCTCCGTCTCACCCATCTCTTACGGGTGTGTGCCGGTCGCCAGTCAGTGTCGGGATGTCCTCAATCACACACACACACAAACCTACACAAGGGAACAATGTAACAAACAGATCTTATCGTAAGGGGTTCACTCAGTCGATAGATGAGAAGTCTATAAAGCAGTGGGTCTGGACAGCATCGCGCGGTCCTCGTGCTAGCCGGAGTGAACGGGGACGGAGAAATGATTCTCTGTATCTGGATGAATGGTCCCCGGAGCGGCTCGGGGCAAGCTCCCTTCGTGTACCCATCCGTGGACGACACTGAGCCAGCACGCTGCCGTGTCGATCGATTTTGTACGGAGCTCGGCGGCGGCGCGAAGCCCGCCCCCTCACGCTCAACGTCAATCTCACTGCCTCACCCCCACCTCCGACTACGTCACGGCGAACCACGGACGGAGTGAATCGAGAGATGGCATGAAGAACGGGGGAATGAAGCAACGTGCTCACAAACATATAGGCTTCTCCGCCTCTGTATACCTGCCTCTCTCCTGCCCTGTTTCTTAGTCTCTTTTCCACTCTGCCTCTCTGCCTATCTCCTGCCCTGTTTCTAAGCCACTCTGCCTCTCTGCCTCTGTGCCTCTCTGACTTTACCTCTCTGACTTTACCTCTCTGACTTTACCTCTCTGCCTCTCTGCCTCTCTGCCTCTCTGCCTCTCTGACTTTACCTCTCTGACTTTACCTCTCTGACTTTACCTCTCTGCCTCTCTGCCTCTCTGCCTCTCTGCCTCTCTGACTTTACCTCTCTGACTTTACCTCTCTGACTTTACCTCTCTGCCTCTCTGCCTCTCTGCCTCTCTGCCTCTCTGCCTCTCTGACTTTACCTCTCTGACTTTACCTCTCTGCCTCTCTGCCTCTCTGCCTCTCTGCCTCTCTGACTTTACCTCTCTGACTTTACCTCTCTGACTTTACCTCTCTGCCTCTCTGCCTCTCTGCCTCTCTGCCTCTCTGCCTCTCTGACTTTACCTCTCTGACTTTACCTCTCTGACTTTACCTCTCTGCCTCTCTGCCTCTCTGCCTCTCTGCCTCTCTGCCTCTCTGCGTCTCTGTCTCTCTGTCTCTCTGCCTATCTGCCTCTCTGCCTCTCTGCCTCTCTGTCTGCCTTTCTTTATATAGCCCTTTCTTTTGGCTATCCCTACATCGTCTTTCTCTGTGGCTTTGACTCACTGCATATTTGCCTCTCTGCCTCTCCGTTTCTCTGTCCCTCTGCCTGTCTGTCTCTCCGCCACTGTCTTTCTGCCACTCTGTCTCTCCGTCACTCTGTTTCTCTACCTCTATGTCTGCCTGTCTCTGCGTCTCTGCACCGTTGTCTGCCTATCTTTGCGGCTTTGTCTCTCTGCATATTTGCCCCTCTGCCTCTGCGTTTATCTGATACGTTGTCTCTCTGTCGTTTGTCTCTCTGCCTCCGCCTCTGTCTCTGCCTCTGTCTCTCTTCCCCTGCCTCTGTCTCTGTCTCTGTCTCTGTCTGTCTGCCTTTGTCTCCTCCGTCTTTCTGCCTCTCTGGCTATGTGGCTCTCTCTGCGTGTTTACCTCTCTATCTCTGTGCTTCCGTGGGCCATCTCAGTCTCTCCGTCTCTGTGTATGGGTCTGTCTGTCTCTATGTCTGTCTGGCTCCCTAATTCTTTGTATGTCTGTGTGTATGTCTCTCCAACACTCTCTCTCTCTTCCTTTCTCTCTGTCTGTTCATCACTCGTATCCCTTCCTAATCCCTTCCCCCTAACTCACTCTCGCACACACTAACAAACACGCAAAACCACTTCGAGTAACGAGACGCTTAATTACGACCTTGCCACCGTTGGCTCGTAAAATAAAATAAAAAACCGCAGCATCGGTCGGTCACGCTAGTCTGCCTGAAACGACCCCGCATCGAGCCTAATGAAGCGGTGGCGCCCCGGCCGGATGACCTTCTACCGGGGGTATACCGGTAACAAACACGGGTCTCTCTCTACCTGTCGCATGTGCGACAACCATCTCGTATAAAACTTGATTTGGGCGGGCACTCGCGTGCGTAGACACTGAACAGGTGACCGAGGCTCGGCCAAATTTAGTTCTTTATTTCATGAAGCCGTCTATTGTGACGTAAACATAGGCGGCCAGAACTTCTCTCCGCCCCTGGCTGTCCAAACAGGTAGGGGGAAATCTTTCAAAAGCGAAAGGGCTTACAGTGGCGGCACTGATGAGCCTCGATTTTTCATCCGTCTTCGGGAGATCTGAGGAGATGAGATCTCACGATTTGCACGGCGGGTTCACAATGCGCTCGGTGACACCTGGTACATATTAATCTCTCATGTGAGTGAGCGTGCCCACCCACCGCGGAGAGGAGCCGAGAACTCAACGGTTTCGAAACGTCGGCGACCTGTCGGGCGAGAGGAGACTTCGATAGTCACACAGGAGATCGTATCTCGTGAGCGCTGTGCCAACGTAAGCCGCTTACGGTCAAACAATTCCAAGCAACGGGAATGATTATGTGACTCTTGAGCTGGATTTAGCATCTTAAGGAATACTTAAAAGAAATGCCGCCTTAACTTACATACAGCCCCCCCCCAAAAAAAAAAAAAAAAAAAAAAATAGGCGAGAATCAAGATTCTCAAAGCAAAGGATCACCGATATAAAAGGGTAAACATCGTATGCGTAGATTTGATCATTACTTCTACGACATAATCTTATTCCACTGTTCGCACGTCAAGAGGGCGATGGCCATGCAGATGAGGAAAACAATTTACATAGAAGCACTCTTGATTTGTGTACCAAATCCAGAAGAGCAGGATGCTAAAAAAATGCATTTCGATAAATTTCTGCCTGGCAACCAAGGCTCTGTGGCGATCTGAAAGTGCCCGCAATTATCTTCCCGAGTTATTCTCGATGACGGCAACATTTTTTTATTTAAAGCAAACATATTCTTTACCCTCGCGGACAAATCTTCGTATCGGCTTACCATCATATTTTTGAAGTGTGCTTTTTCTTCTTCTTCTTTTTCTTCTTCTTCTTCTTCTTCTTCATCTTCTTCTTCTTCTTCTTCAATCTTCTTCTTCTCTAGGCCCGAATAGGAAATTGAACAATTTCAATCATACCTGGAAGGCCTCGGCGTGGTTAATTGTTCATTCTTTCCGTGGCTCCGAAGAGCTAGGAAGGCGCATGAAATTCTAAGTGTGGCTCTTGAGGTCGTTTTTTTTTTCAAGAGGGAGGAGGTTAAAAAAGAAGAAGAAAACACAGAACCACTTGGCTCTGGGAAATAAGCTAAAAAAAAAATGATTTAGGATCGGGAGATATTGGCGAGACTTGCTGGGGAGAAAAAAAAAAGTCGGAAAGAAATTCCGGCACGATCGATTACCCTAGCCTTGCGTCCACTTCAAAGGGCGTCGTCCGCCTCGGGCGGTTTTATACCTAATGACGGCGTAATTACCGGGCGCTGCTCGCCAGGCTAGCAGGAGCCGCGAGCCCGCTTTACGGAGGGAAGCGGGCCGCCCGGGCCCGCTGATCAACAACAACCGCGGTCGCGTTGCATCTCCTTTGTAGCGCTATGCTTTTTTTTTTTTTTTTTGACACCCCTCGACTCTATTTTGTGAGAAGCACAACGGGTGGTCATATGCAAGCCGGATACAGTTTCTTCGATCACTTCGCCGCGGCGTTCCGATAGCGGCCGCCGAGCGCTCGCTCAAAAAGAAGAAGTTACTTTCGGGCGATCAAGGCGCAGATAGATTTCAGTGTTTGCCTTTGTGTGGGCGATACCGTGAGACAAGGTCGACAGCGTGCACGGCGCTCTGTTTATACGCCGCCACACCTATCTGTACGCACCGACAAATCTATCTCCGCCGACGTGTTGCAAACCATACCCAATAAGGTCTGTGCGTGGCTGTTATCAAAACCTCTTGTTTGGAGTCACACTCGGATTCCTCTCTGCCAATCGATGCGCGGCCTGTGTTTTTTTTTTATTCGCAAGATGCCGGATCGCCGCTGTCTTGGGCCCAATTTCACGGAGCCGCTTAAGCCTGAAAATCTGCTAAGCAGGAAAGGTCTTCCGTGCCGGGTAAGCAGGATTACACACTGCCCTGTGATTTGATGTCCATTGCTTTCGACTGGAATTCCAATCCTGTTTAGTCAGCATTAAACGAAAGTGAAGTTTGGGTTGGCGAGGCGGATCCTGTGGCTCATGACTTTGTGCGCTTAAGCACATTTTTGCCGCTAACGCGGCTCTAGTATGACATTGGCCCTTGTTCACAGTATCAAAATGGTGCTGTGGCGCTTGCTCTTTCCAGCATATCGATTCAAGACGATTTCCGAATCTGCACCGGGCCCTGTGGGAATGGTTTGAAACAGAAAAACCCTTCAATCAATTCGTGCTGGTAGTAATTCGGCTTTTAAAAACTTGTTATAATTGCGTGTCTCGACTACAAATCAAACTGCTCCAAGCATATCTTTGCTTATGTGGGTTCAAGAGAAAAGTGACACTCCCAACGCACGTTTAGCTTCACCAGCCACACCTACCAAGTCCCTTGTTATGTAAAATAGACTGAGACCCACGTAAAGAGCAATGCTTTCGGCTATTTGAGGTTATGTAACATTCCTCTGCGCGCCCTTGGATTTGCGCATCCCAGGTTTCTATGCAAGCTGTATCCAGATGAAGCTTTCACTAGTCTTCGTGAAGCCTCTCAAAGGCAAGCAAGTTTGACCAGCTGTTTATAAATCAGATTAAATGTTTAATATTTATATATTGCTCTGTCACTTCCTCAAAGCCGATGGTAGACATGATGTGGATATTTAAACTTGTATCTCGATGAAAGGTAGGGCACTTAAGGAGCACCGTACTGGGTTCTTCTCACACGGTAGGATTCTGCTACAAACTGTCCTACATTCGTCCATCCCTACACCCGTCGAAACCTTAATATCAGTTTAACTGCTAGGTAATTTATTTTCCGCTCAGTGCATGAACATTTCACCCTGTTAACATTTCCTTGTCCAAAGTGGGAGCGTCCTCCCAACAAAAACAACCCACGGACACAGGGAGAATACACTCTTGTCGGCACTTTTTCTTCGGGAAAACTCTACCAGCCATTGTACTAGCCCCAGGATCAGCTTTTGGATTTGAAGAGGAGCAATAGGTATTCAATGAAGAACAAAGAAACTGAATCAGTGAGATTTTAGCACCATCAACTCAACCGCACTTCTCCGCCTCATCTCTCTATCTTTCCGCCACATCTTCTGTTCAGTTGCTATTGTCTCTTTCCACTCTCTCTTCTCTCTTTCTTGATACCTGTTTCACCTTTCCTCCTCTCTCTGTCTTTCACAGCCCTCTCGTTCTCCACCTCTCTCTCTCGATTCTTTTCTTTCTGTTTGTTCTCTCTCTCCCATCTCCCTCATTCCCTCTGTATATTTCCTTTGTCCTTTTTTTTTTCTTCCTGTCTCTCTCTATCTTCCTCTCCCCTCTCTGGTCCTCTCTCTCATCCTCGCCCCTCTCTTGTCTTCCAATTTCTCTCTCTATCTCTCTATGTCTCTATCCATCTCTCCCCTCTCGTAGCGAAATGTCAATTCCCCTCCCCCCACCGTTCGGCAGGTTCTGCCAATAGTTCGGTCGGTCAAACCCCTCGCAGATGTTTGCTGGCGCGTGCCCAATCACCAAATGTTCAATCAAATCACATTTGCCGCCCTTCTGTTCCCCTCCTCCCCCCCCCGAGCTTAGCCCACCGCACCCAGACCCCCCGAGGAAGGCCAGGATGCATTCAGCGCAGCGCCACGAGACAGCCGGGATAATTATGTTGCAGCGGCCTCCCCCCCCTCAATTGCCAGGAGGTACGAAGGTCCCCCCCCCCGCTGTTTTGGTCCCGGGAAGGGCGCATCTTGTGGGACACACCTTCCGGGTCTTGAACTTTTCCTCAACCCTGCTTCTTCCTCCCCTCCCTCGGCATGAATTATTGATATACAGACAGGGCCCGTGTAGTTTTTTTGCCCAAGTTAAAGAGGGCGCATGCAACGGCATGACTTCGGGACGTTCTCCGTCATTGGAGGAGTTTTTGTTGTTATGGCTTTTATAGTCCATCAGCCGATTAAGAGCCGAGAGAATCAGAGAATAAGGAGACGCAGTGAGTAGCGGGTCACCCTTGGGCCTGGGGGGTCCGCTGGCTTTGGAGACTAATGAATGGACCGTATACAGGACAGGAAATTACAGGAAAAGGCAAGGACCCCCTATCGAGTTTCAATTCGGATGAAAACAAGCCCTAGTAGGCTGTCTTGTTTTCGTCACGGCGCCGGCTCATTGCGTCTCGGTTCCCCCACATCGTCCGCGCTCGACTTCCGAGCACCCGACCCCTATATACGCCCCTCCCTTATGGGTGCTGACCGGGGGCGCGAGAGCCATGCAGGGGCTCGACCCGGTGGACGGTGGGTTCCACGGGAGGCTGAGCCCTGGCCGGCCGAATGCCGTTATAGGCGTAACCACTGTGACGCCGCCCGCCGAGCCCCTCGACGAAGCGGGTCCCTGTGATTAGATTCTGGGGCAGAATCTTCCTTCACTGTGCGACCCACTAGGACCTTCCTGCCGATCCCTGGCTAAACATTTCACGGGGGATAGACAGAAATAACATACAAAATCGTGGCAAAACAATCACCTCACTTCTTGCCAATTCCTTTTCCGTTGTTGATCTTTTCATTAGATGGGTTTACATACGACGGTGTGAGGAGAGCAAAAACGAAGAGCGACTTACAAGATATGACCGGGTAGAGGTCGACAATGCACCGATGCGCGTCTCCATTATAGCCTTGACTAGATAATTGAGTTAATGGCCTGCGCGAGCTGATGTTTGTGTATATAGCAAAGGCCGATACAAAGGGGGTACTCCTCTAGCTTCTTTCCGCGCACTGCCGCACTTTGGAATTCTCTACTTGCAACCTGTTTGCCGCTTTCTTATAACCTGTCCCAATTCAAAACATAACATAAACGTTCATCTTTCTTCCTCTTGATCTTGTTTGCTCTTGGTTTTTCTTCTAATTCCTTTTTTTTAGCCCTAAACTTGAGTGGCATTTAGAGGCCTTGTGTTGGGCGAGTTGTATACATAAATAAAAACAATAGCAATGGAAGGAGAAGAAAAAAACAGGTACGTGAGAAGGAAAAGGAGAAGGAGAATGTGAATGAGAAAGGGAAAGGAGGAGGGAAAGGGGAAAAGGGGAAAGGGGAAAGGAAATAAGAAAGGGAAAGGGAAAGGGAAAGGGGAAAGGGAATGAGAAAAGGCAAAGGGAAGGGGGAAAGGGGTAAGGGAAAGGGAAAGGGAAAGGGAAAGGGAAAGGGAAAGGGAAAGGGAAAGGGAAAGGGAAAGGGGAAGGGGAAAGGGGAAAGGGGAAAGGGGAAAGGGGAAAGGGAAAGGGAAAGGGAAAGGGAAAGGGAAAGGGAAAGGGAAAGGGAAAGGGAAAGGGAAAGGGAAAGGGAAAGGGAAAGGGAAAGGGAAAGTGGAAAGGGAAAGGGAAAGGAAAAGGGAAAGGGAAAGTGAAAGGGAAGGGGAAAAGACAAAGAAAAGGAAAAGGAAACTAAGGGGGAAGGGGGAAGGAGAAAGGGGAGGGAGAAGGAGAGGAAGAGAGGGAGAGAGGGAGAGGGAGAAGGATGGGGAGAGGGAGACGAAAAGAAAGAAGGAGGAGGGGCGGAGAAGAAAACTCACTAAAACGCCCGACGTCAGCTCGATTTGTGAGAGCCACGTTTGCCGTGCGCACACTTGTCACATTTCGAGAGATGTACAGTCCACTTGCATTAATGCAGGGCGACACTCGCGCTATCCTCCTTTTTTTTACCTTTTTCGGGAATCCGTACAGTCATATTCCTCGTCGTGCCGGCGATTACTTTTCGAGTTTATAAAGTAATGCGTAACTAATGCAAGTGGCTCTCTGTTTAGAATCACTTGAAAGGGACCCATATAAATCATACACAGGTAGCAGGGTCTGCAGATTCAAAGCAGGATGTTGCAAATCCGGAGTGGCAAGCAGCAGACGGAGGTTGGAGGAGAGAGACGTAATAAGATACGAATGAGAAAGAACGGAGAGAAATCTTACAACTAAAAACAAATACGAGAGAAGTAAGTAAAGTAAGTACCGCATTGCTTCATAGATATAATGAGGTTTGCGTCGAGGAGAATGTAATTCAGTGACGGTTTGCCATACTCGACGTAATGAGCACTGCGTGCGTATAGTGCTTTGCCTAATTGCCTGCTGAAAACAACAAGTCAGCTTGGGCGGCCAAACCCTCATTACATTACGTTCTCATTGACGCAAACATATTTATATAGCTAGAGAAGTACGTAATTTCGAACGATATTCAAGTAAAAACAATAATAACTCGATGACAATCGAGGAGAGCATGTAGACAGATCAGAGGGTTTTTTTTCAAGGGATATTGCGAAAGATGTCCCTGTAAAAACCTGTACACGGATCTGGTCCATTGATGTACCTGCATGGATTCAAGCACTGTGAAAATTCTGTTCGATGGGTCGACGTCTGATTGCGGGAGGAACAAAAACCAAATGACGTCCACTGTACGAAGGAACTGAATTTCGGCAAGTCAAGCGCTTCGGAGAGCCGGCACTCCCAGCGAAGCAGGGACGGCTATAAGGGTATGGATCGTGGGATGATATATTTACGGAGGCGAGTTACAAAGAGAGAGAGAGAGAGAGGGAGAGGGGGAGAGCAAGCAAGCGGGCGTCTAGAGAGCGCCTGGCACTATTAACTGTTGGCGGTCATTACTGGGCGGCCGGTTGACGACAGACCGTTAGCTGTCGGCTCTCATCCAAGCGGGATAGACTCACCACCCCCACCCCCCACCCCCCGCCCCGACCAGGACCCGCAGCACCAACGGCTCCGATCAACGTCCGTATACCTGTCAACTGAGGGCCGACATCTAATTAATTTAGACTGTGCCAACCTCCCATAGTCTAAACTGCAGCAAAGTAATCGGTAAAAACACCAAACAAAAACAATCCAGAACCCTTACGGATAAACGAACGTGATAGAAATCGATCCTCCGAGCAAGGGGTGTGTGAGAAGGTTGAGACATCATCGGTCAGGCTGAATTAGTGCTGTGGTTTTGGTCGTCTGCACGCCTAACTTCATGCCTCCTCGCGATGAAAACAACGAGGGCAAGCCGTTTTGTAAACGTCAATTTGCGTACGAGCTTTAAGAGCCCACCCGAAAAAAAAAATAATGCTACAGCCGCGCTTAGTAAAATGTAAACTGGCACAGACGAACTGCGAAGCTTTCCATCAAAAACCTGCTGCTCCTGAGAATTGGACTGTCGGGTTCGAA
The DNA here is from genome assembly GCA_949987565.1 of Luidia sarsii. Classification (NCBI taxonomy): domain Eukaryota; kingdom Metazoa; phylum Echinodermata; class Asteroidea; order Paxillosida; family Luidiidae; genus Luidia; species Luidia sarsii. The sequence continues at coordinate 4,223,826 of OX465108.1, read as the reverse complement.
ACGTCAGCGGTGGTTTTCGCACGGCTTCACGAAGCATCGTAACTCAACTTAAAATGGATAGGCTAGCCTCGTTCTAAAGTTTCCCGGTCAGTTTTTTTTTCCTGCGCTTGTTTGACTTGAATTGAAAAAGCCGCGTCCACTTTGCGTGATCCCCGAGCTGCCGTAGCCAGGTTTACAGCAATTAGTTGCTTGCATCTGAATGAAAGCGGAATGATGTGTGATCCCTGGAGATACACGGCAGTTTATGGTTGAATTGCTTCTGACTGGCGCCCCAACCCCGGCAAAGACTAGCTGACTATTTGTGAAGGCCGCTATCTATATGGTCTGGATAGCTCGGATGGGAGAGCACTGGAACGTTAACCATGAAGTCTCGGGTTCAAGTCCCGGTCCAGTCAATATTTTCCTTGGCAATTTTTTTAATTTTGAAAATACCTAAAAACATAATATCTTGGCAAGGGACGATAAATACTAGTGAAGTGCATGCTTAGGCCAATACCGGTCAGTGTTGCACCTTGGAACAACAAGAGTAGAGGTAGTCCCTTCTCCGAGTTGTAAGCATTTTCCTCTCTATTAAAGCCTATAGGCCTAGTAGTTTCTTTCCAAACTTAGTAAACAGTTCAGACCTGCTATCCTCCAACCTTTGTCATTTCAATTGTTCACAGATTTTCTTCTAATTTACACAGTTTGTAGATGGTCATGTTAGAAACCTCAAGTTTAAATCTTACGGTCTGGGATGCTGAACATCGACAAATGGTTTATTACTCGCGAGTAATAAACTATTTTCTTACATTACAGAACGGTGCCTTTGTCATCGATTTGATGTCCCTCCGTAGGATCGGGAGAGGGGGAAGATGTTAAGGGCATTGAAACCACAATTAACCACACATGGTTTTTCCTGTGGGAGGATAAGGGCCATACACCACGAAATACCACTGCGTGTTTTTTGTGGTATCCTTTGGTATTTGAGCCTGCACCCCTGAGGGCACTGTGGTAAATTGCGGTATACAGTGTGTGTCCTGTGCGGGAGGTGCAAAGCGTTAGGGTTGTCACTCGGGGTCGACGTTTTGGTGGTTGTCGGGTGCCAATCAAACCGACCTGTCCGAGGTGTGATAGTATAAGAGGGCGTTCAGTCCGTCGGACATCCGTGCGACCATCCAATCTCCAACCCCGGCTGCTCCCCCCTCGCTCAGCGCACTCGAAAGTGAGTTCGCGTCGACATTTACAGCGAGGGCGCGTGTCCACTTCGATGCGGAAACGACTTAACTGCCCCGCAAACAACGGTCGTGCTAAAACACAAAACTGGCGATGAAGTCAATCTGGAGATAAGAGATACTGCCGTTTGAAGAGCTAACATGCGACAGCGAACTATAGTTCGTGCCATAATGCGCTTTTGCATGCTGTCTGCGTTATCAACGGAAGACGTATCTTACTTTGCTCAAACTTTATTTGCTCAATCGTCTAAAAGGTACACTAAAAGGTACACTGCCCCAAAAATGCTGCATGCAAATTGACAAAACGACCGGTTGAAGAACATTAAGGGAAGAGAGGGAGACAGAAGTAGAAAATGAACTGAAATACAATTTGTTTAGACAGTATAAAAATATCAACGGTTCCCACGATTTCGCACGTAACTTGAAAGCGGAACCACAGATGCCGTTGATAAAGCAGTATTGGACCAGTCCTATCTGGAGTCTTCGAGCCGACTTCATCAAGATAGTCGGCAGATCGGAAATGAAGACTCTATCGACGTGGAAATAAAGACTTTCAGCTGCTTTGATGAACGGGAACACAATTGCGTCACGGCAAGGAAAAGTCCTGCATACGTTCAGAGAATGTGGTGCCTCAGTACAATGCTGTGCATCGGCTTGATGCTAATTAAAAATGTAACAAAACTTAATATACGCAGTTTTAGTCGTAAGTTAAAAAAAAACCTATAGGAAGGGATGTGGAGCGTTCGTAGCACAGCAGAGCAAAACACAACATAGAAAAGCCGAACATTGCGAAGATATAGAGAAGAGCCCTGCAGACCGTAACAGCGCTCTACCTTATGCAAACATGACAGTGTTAACGAGGAAGTTACGTCTGCAAATGACGTTATGAGAAACCGTACAGACCACTCGACGTTATACCGTCCTTGAGAAGCCATTCAATGTCATTTCTCCATCCAACTTCGACACTTAGGCAGGCTTTTCCTGTGCCCTATACCTTGCGAAACATGATATACGGTTCGGTCGTTCTCCTTACGGTGAACAACACACGATACCGGAGCTCATCCATAACGTTGAGTCAATCCGGATGTTTACAGATCAAAACCATGCATGTGAAAACATATCAAATGGTGCAACGGAAAATCCATTACTTTCATGTTGAGTAAAGGCGAAATCCTGTTCGGCATTGATTTTTGTCGCTCAAACCAGACATTTCCGTGGAATGAACCAAACATTTCAGTTCAGATTGTTCAGCGGTAGTTGGAGTGCCAGTTCATGCGCATTATGTATGAGCAGTAGGCGATGAGCAGTAGGCGATGCAGTGTGGATTGTGGCTGGCGATGCTTGAAGCCACAATGGCATTTTCCGAAAGTGGACGGGGCGAGATAGAGGGGGGGGGGGGGTAGGGGTAGGATTTGAAGCTTGCCAGGCGTGCAAGCAGCTAGGCTATCGCGGTTAAGTCAGGCGGGATACGATCGGACCCTATCGCCTTTCGTTTCCGCTTGCCTGACTGAAAGATTACCAGCGGAGCGTTCCTAAGAGAACAAAAACACACAAAAACACAGCATTGAAGAAGCATTTCAGTCAGCAGTCAGTAAGTAAAGCACATCACATATCTGAACCACACCGATCTTCACGGCAGGTTCACTTTTGCATTGAACGATGGATATCCATTGGCCATCGTGTCTTTTTTTCGCACGCTACGCCACACCACAGTTAACGAATCCACAAGGGGCCTCCAAATCTATTCGCCACCATTCTTCCAGGTTCTGCAATCCTAAAAATCAAATCTAAAACAAACACAAAAGTTCTGAACTAAAGATATTATCAGTCTTAAAACCCTTCCATGGGTTTGTTGCTCTCTTACGTTATAGTCTCTTTGCAGGCGCAATATGAAAAGTACGCTGCTCTCGTGGCCCTTATATTTAACAGTTTTTATTTACGAACAGAAGTCACTACCGTCCACCTGCAATTAAACGCCATCGCGAGTGTCATCTGACGTTTTGGGAGGAGGGAAGAAAGGGGCTGGGTACAGGTGGGTGGGAGGTGGTAAACAAGAAAGCCTCGAGCCACCGTTCCATTACACAATACGAAACACGGGCGATGGACCAGGCAATCAGGCCACGGCCGTAACGTAACCCTATTCGCCAAGCCCGGCCGGCGTCTAATTCTGACGGTATATCGTCACGACAGAAGCCCTGTGTAATAATAGCCCGTGCCAGCAGCTCCCGGCAAAGACTGAAGGAGCAAAGACCACAAACACACACAACACAATCGAACGCATGCACCCACCCACACACACACTAAAAGCAGGAGGAGGTGGAGGAGTAGGAGTAGGATGGGACGAAATTGCATCTCAGCGAGGATTTGGCTCAGGCCTATCGCAGATCCCTCGATTTCAAAACGGTATTATTCGGTCGTACACGGGTAAGAACGCTTCTGCCGGGTTATCTGGGGCAGAACCTCTTCCCATTGTAATACGTTGTGCCCCTTTACCCCCGTAACCATTTGCACATGTACTATGTACGCCCAGTGCAGGCCCTATACTTTCTGTTGCACCAGCGGTATACGTGTGTCTACACCTCTATCCCTCCAGAAAGCGAGTAATTTGAGCGCATCTGCATTTCCAGCACGCGACGTTGGTAACCACGTGAAAGGCACGGCATCGCCGGCCAGGATTGTGCCCCGCGCATTGGAGGTGACACTCGTTCCGCGGTCTCAACTGCAGCGCTCACACACGGGCCTCGCCACGGTTACCGTTTTCCAGGTTAATGTGGAACGGATCGAGTCTGCATGGGTGCTGCAGAATTCGGTCACATTCTCTCTGATCAAATCGAGTTCAATCTGGGGGGAAAAAGGAGGTCATCGGGCTACCTGGTAACGTTTCGACATATAGCCGGACCTTTCTCAAAGGCACGCCAGCATTTTTGTTAAAGAAAAGGTCACACTGCCTTAGAGAAAGGTCGGCAAGAGAATGAGAAGCCCCAACTATATGGCCGAAACTGAAAAGTTCTCTAACCTTTTACGATCTGTATGCTTCGAGCTGGTGAGCAGCAAGTGTCCCACTTTTCTGTTGTTTTGATTCAATTGCAAATTGAATTCAAACAACCACCAGACGAACCAACATTGTCTGCCCTTTCCCCTCTCTATTTCTTATGCTGTGGGTTGCCGAAGATGAAGTTGGCAACGACGGGGGGGGGGGGCGAAAAATAAGACCCCAAGCAAACCTCCCGAACCCCCTCCCCCTCTGCTTGCCAAAGTGCAGAAGCCTTCGAGCTACAACTCCGAGACATTAGCACCTGCGGCTACGAAGGCGCTAATATAATATCCGAGGAGCTAGACGCCCCCAGACCTTTTGCTGTGATATCCCCCGACCGCCAAAGCAGGATTTTTTGTCCATTCACCACGGGAAACCTATATACAGAGCACGACATGTCCAAGCTTGATACCAGCCGAGTAATTTATTTCCCCTCGTTTTCACTCGTGTCTGCTTAAGGCCCCTACACAACATTGGTCGAGGTCAGAGAATAGCATCCATACGTTGTCTGATCCAACATATGCACGAAATGGCACACCTGTGCAAATTTCAGCTCAATCCGCCAACCGAGTCTCGAGAAAATCGCGAAAACCGCTTCATTTGCTCCCGCGCAAATGCAGCATTCAACGCCGTACTGTTCCGAAAAAATACTTTAGATCTCGGTGAGACGTACCGGTAAACTATTTCTTTTACCCATTTCTCCCAAAATACAACATTTTAGGCAAAACTATTTCAGTAAGAGGTTTCTACTATAACCATCTTCAAACTGTATCAGTTTCATGTAAATCTGTGAACATTTCTGTTTTTACGATCTTACCAATGTTGTGTAGGGCCTTTAATGCTTGCTTGCACGCAAGGTACACTTTACTTCCAATTTTCGCAATTCGGGTGACACTCGAAGATATTGGATTTTTTTTCAGCAATCATCTGTTAATAGCAACGTAGTATAAAGTGATGTTTAGATCTCCTCGGTGTATTATACGCTTCTAGAGGCAAATTAAGCAACTTTGTGAAAATGGCTCCCTGGAGTTTCAGATACACTATTATAGGCACCGTGTTCACAAAAAAACGGTACTATTGTGAATGCCCTAGCATACTGGGCTACGCCTTATCGCCGTGGATTCTTGATTTGTTTATTACACGTCAAACATTCTCTCGCAATTAAGTCTTAAAGCCCCTACACAACATTGGTAAGATCGAAAAACAGAAATGTTCACAGATTTACATGAAACTTATACAATTTGAAGATGTCTATAGTAGAAACCTCTCACGGAAATATTTCTGCCTAAAATGTTGTATTTTGGGAGAAATGAGTCAAAGAAATCGTTAACGTCTCAGCGGGATCTAAACTATTTTTCGGAACAGTACGGCGTTGAATGCTGCGTTTTCGCGAAACAAATGAAGCGGTTTTCACGATTTTCTCGAGACTCGGTTGGCAGATTGAGCTGAAATTTCCACAGATGACCTGTGTTATGTCATGGATATGTTGGATCAGACAACGTATGGATGCTATTCTTTGACCTCGACCAATGTTGTGTATAGGTTTTAAAGATAAGTTTTTTAGCCGTTGGTGAATTGGATCTCAGCGATGGATCATTTAAACGCACGGAACCGCAAGGTCGCTGAGTATGTCCAAAGGTACATGAAGGCAGTTTTCATAGTAGTACAAAGAGAGGACCAGCCTATCCGCATGTTTGACTTCTGTAAAATAATGTCCATAGTCATTCGCAATGGAGTGGAGGATCGATCACTAGCTTCAGTCTCGACGTGGCCGGCTACCGACTTATCCAGGCCTATAAATACACTTCTGGCAGGCTGCCCGTGCACGCAATTCAAATACAAAGTAGCTGGCCAGACCAGCCTACACGTGTATATGCGTTTCAGCAGAAAGGACTGGCCATCCGATGGTTGGGGTGCGTTAGAGGGTACCAGAAGACGGCCGAGACACTGCTTACAGTGAACCAAAAGCGACGGTACACTGGTCATCATGTGAATGGACCTTCTGAAGAAATAGGATAGGCTCCCCATTTCGTCTGCTTTCAGTCACCAATATGCAGGCACTGAGCGTATCCAAACAAGAATGTGATCCAATTGACTGCTGAGAGAAGAGTGTCATCATTATGTGCGGAGTACAAGGGCTCCTGCCTTCTTCCCAGAGCGCTGTCAGAAAACTTGATCCAATAACCCGTATACGTGCTCTGTAAATGCAAATTGTGTATCTGCTCGGCCAAAAAAAAAACCACCCTCTATACGGGAGGAACGGGCGGGTGGGTGGCGATGATTAGCGTGCTGCTTCCTGTTTTCTTCTGCCCATAATAATGATGCTGCAAAGTGGGTGGGGATGGGAGTGGAAGTGGGGAGTATATAGGGGGGATTCGGGGCGGGCATGCACAATAATGTCCCCTCTCAAACGGGCACGTCCCTTCTCGCCCGTGTGAGCGGAATGCAAAAGCGAGACCCAGCACATATATATATATATATATATATACATATATATACGCGGAACTTGGAGAGGCTGCCGGCAGCTATAGCGCACACCGGCCTGAAGTGCCGGCTCTTCAGGTCGGCACACTCGGCCGAGGAGAGCCAACGGTAGGACCTCGCGCCGCCATTACCGTATCTCCCGGATATGACCCCCCCCCTCGACAGCGCATGCGCATAAGTGGCACGTCTGGCCCGTGACGTCACGGGCGGTACTTTTTTTTTCTCGAACCGAAAGCGGAGTGGCATCGGGAACAACGATGAAGCGAGCCGTTCGTGCAATCTTCCTCCATTCTATTATTCGTCTACATTCTGACCAGTGGCCTGTGAAACGAGTACATATATTAGCAAGGTCACTGGTCCGAATGTAGACGAATATTGGTTTATTAAAACCAACTGGTTTTAATAAACCAATATTCGTGTACATTCGGACCAGTTGCCTGTGACACGAGTACATGCAACGCCGAATACAAACTACTTTTCCGAAGTTTTCCGAGTCCGAAGCATGAGAGGTGGTATTCGCATTATAACTTCTTGATAAATACATTTCTGTCCAAACTTCAGAAAACAAAGGTTACCAAATTGTCCGGAAATGTAAACGGTTTGAGCTGTTTCACATAGAATAATGATCTCCTCGATACAACGGAGTATGGTTACTAGAGGTCCACCAGACTATCACCAGACTGTAAAAACGGTGCTCACATCATGCACATGGATGAAGTATGTTGAGGTACATGGTGCACGATACATGCACACGAGGTGATGCTCACTTTCACTCCATGTGCTTGAAGTACAATAAATAGGGATTTGTTTTTGTACATAAAGCACTTCATGCACCTCATCCGACTTTTGCTCAAGTGATTACTATGCCACATGTGCTTGAGCTACAGTATTTCATGTGCATGAAGTACAGTAGGTGCCTCAAGTGTTCCTGATTCTGGGACAATTATGTGCCATTGCAGAAGTGCATGAGGTGCAGTTCGTTTTTACAGTGTTGCAGAGACAGCAGCCAGTCAGCAATATTGAATATAAAGGGTGTACACTGTATTTGTATTATACGCATAAAATCACGGCCAGGACTGCCAAATGCGTTTGATAAATCCAAGCAGGTGAGCTAGCCACAGCCGTTGCATGTGAACGACCATCCCCGTACAACAGTTTATGGAAGGCTGATCTTTCGTAAGGTGGATTTAAAATGTAATCGGTATGATAGGAAGCGTCATGCATGGGCATGCGAAGACCGATCTTGCATAGAATAATGGGAAGTTC